>JAQQSZ010013868.1:0-11655 GCA_028646595.1 Phalanger gymnotis
GGCCTCGTTGAAATACACCTGCGTCGGGGAGGCGAAGGTGAAGGACATCTGACCAGGGATGCCGGAGGCGGCGGCCGGAGCGGCCTCGGCATAGGCGCGGGCCGGAAAGGCCGTAGGGGCCGGGACGCGGGCTTGGCGCAGCAGACGGGGGCCGCAGCGGCGGAGCAGGGCTGTGGGCAGCATGGCGGCGGCGGCGGACAGGCTGGGTGCGCGGAAGCAAGCCCCTATTGTTTCTTAATAAGTCTGTCCTTCACCTAAGTGATATTGTGTGTGTGTATGCGCACACACAAAATTGTTTATATATTATATATATATTATATGTATGTACATATATTCTCCCCAGATTATATGTTTTTGAAGGCAGAGACCATCTTATTTTTGTCTTTATATCATTCCCTGTGTGTCTAGAACAGTCCTTGACACATAGTAGGCACTTAAAAATATTTGTTGATTGGTTGAGTGAAAGGTGGCTAAGTTACCAAATGATCTTATATGGGAGTCTATAGTCAGAGCAAAGGAACACGGTATTATAGATTGAGATCTGGAAAGCACCAGAGAAGCCATCTAGTCTAACCCCCCTTATAGTTGAGGAAAGTGATGAAAAAATAGAAACATGAAAATGTATCTATTATGGCTACAAAATAGAATGTTTGGGTAAAATGTGTTCTAGGCACATGATAGTAGGTTCATAAGTCGTGATACATATATTCATATATAAATATCTTTATAATATTTATCCAGGGGGCTGCTAAGTGGCACAGTAGATAAAGCATGGGCCCTGGAGTCCAGAGGACATGAGTTCAAAATAGGCCTCAGACACTTGACACTAGCTGTGTGACTGTGGTCAAGTCACTTAACACTGATTTCCTCCCCAAAAAATTATCTACAAAAATATATAAAAATGCTATAACCCATAGAAATAATTGAATAATTGTTGAAATTAAAGTTATAAGAAGACAAAAATGTAAGTAGTATGTTGAGTTAAATTTGCCTTAAGCTTTGAGAATTTGCATAACAAAAATAAAAGTCATTTATATATTTCTTAAAATTTGAAGAATGTTTCCTATCATCATATCTGAGCCTCAAAACAACCCCAGGAACTAAGTACCACAGATGTTATAATTACCATTTAACAGATGAGGTAACTAAGGCACAGAATGCTTAAGTAACTTGAGCAAGTTCAGAGTTAATTAAGTCTTAGAGGTAGGATTTGAACTCAAGTTTTGTTTGTTCCAAGTCTGGTAATCTATTCACTAGTCCATGCTGCTCCTCTAGCATTGTTGGGAATGAAGGAGATGAGGCTGGGTTTAGGGTTAATGAACCATAGTTAAGACAATCATGGAAACTTGCTGAAGAATGTAATACTTAACAAGAGTCAAAGGTCCTGCAGGAGGGAAAAAAAAAATAAAACAAAACAGAATCCTTTGTTCTCTGATTTCTGGTCAGAGGGATTCCAGAGAAGGGAAGTAGCATGAGGAGAAAAGAATTAAGAGTTGAATAAGTGGCTGGAAATAGTTTTAATAAATTCAGTTCTTTATGTTGCTTGTAACCTCAGTTTCATCATGCCTAGGGACATTTTGCATGCTGTTACTTAGGCAGGATTCCTGATTGGTGGAGAGCATGATTAATGACCGTGTCACTGTGTGTGTGGGGTGGAGTTTATGAGAACTTTTTGTCAAGTAGAGGCAACTCTCTACGTGGACAGAAAGAGAGAGGGAGAGAGAGGAGAGAGAGATAGATATTTCCAGGATGGCTGCAGGACTAACTCCAGGAAGAAGGAGAGGAAGGGGGAGGGAGAGGGGCAGGAATTTGGCAATTAGATGGCCCATGTGGAAAGCCAATTTCTCAACAACTCCTGTATTTCCGGCAAACCTCCCTAGAAACTTCAAAGTATTTCACCTGGACTTTTTTTTTTGTTTAATTTAATCTCCTTCTTACCAGAGGTGGAAATGTCATATGCTGTGTGTATTTTCTGGTATATTATAATCTGTAAAACTTCTCTAGTTGGTTATCTACTTGCATTAATAGATTTACTGGCTATAATTTGTGAAAGGTGTGTGTGTGCGTGTGTGTGTGTGTGTAACTAGTATTTGGTAGAAAAGAGTTAAATCTATTTGTGAAAGCTTGAGGTTCCCTCTTCTCCTTCAAGAAGTTTGACTATAATATTTACTTGAATGGGAAAAAAAAAGTAATAGGTGAGCAGACAGATATTATTTCAGTCTAGTATCCCTCTCTTTTTTTCTCAGAGGGAACACAGTGGCTAGCTTCAAGACCCCTTCTCCTGCTCCAGGCAGGAATCAAACTCTTTCTTTCAGAGGACAAGATTTCAGAGTTTCCAATGATGCTTTTCTGTGATCTGCATTTAGACCACCCACATAGATATATATATGTATATAACCTACACATAACCTGCATGGGCAATATAGACCTTACATGTTTCTATGTGATATTTTAATAACTGTAAAATTGAGGACTGAACATATTACTTTCAGCCTGGCCCTGAACCTGTTCTGCAGGAAAGCAAATCTTGTAGAGCAGTGACTGGCCAACTTCTATGCATGTTGTATCCCTGTTTCTGCAGTTGCCACAGTTACTGAAGACCTGGAAAAGAAGCTACTGCCTTGGAAGTCTTTGGCACTGTCAAATGGTTCAACATCTGAAGTTGATGTAATTTTGTTAATGGAAATGATGTTGCAGAAGATACTTTGCCATTTGCTTTGCCTCTGCCCTTGAGCTGAATGCAGTCCTTTGCATTTGACTTGAGGCTGAAGCCTCCTCCATATCTCCTTCTCTTAAAGTTTCAGCTTCTAACTCTATTTCAAACCTCTTTGCTTCACATGTAACAAGCACTTAGTTTTGTTTTTTTTTTATTTAGTCATTGACACTTCTTGTATGGATTAATATTATAGAGAAATGTGATCATTTGGGCTTTTTTTGCAATCAGACTTACTTAAATGCACTTAAATCTTCAGAATGGAAGAAACAAACAAAAAATAATATCACCAATGGCATTTTTCTTCCTCCACTCCCCCATCAGGCCAATGAATTAGATTTGGCTCAGACATTATAAGCAAAGACTTCTTGGGGGGGGGCAGGAATTAATGTGTGACCATTATTATCTACTATCATCCAGATTTGAAGACTAATGTTAAACCTAATGAAGATGTTTCTTATCTAAATAGGATTTCTTGGCTATTGCAACTTGCTTTAGCAGCTAATTATTAAGAAAATGTCTTGAGTTGTTAAATGTGGCTCTTGTACTTAAAAGCAAAATTTTTATATTTTATAAGCATTATAAGCATCTATTCATGTTAAGTATTATTCTAACAAGAGTCTCAATAATGACAATCCCCAAACAAATACATAGAGTTTATTTTTTTCTGTGGTTATATAATGGAAATGTTATTATATGTATTCTTGACTGCTGCACTAGGTAATGAAAATTTTAGAGCAAAATAGTGGTATAATATGTTGCTTAAAGCAGGTACTGTTAGTTTTTACCTTAAGACCTAATCTAATCTTTATTGTAGAACCTGGAGACCTTAAGTGGTCACATAATTTATTGACAAATATATGAAAAGACTGTGTGTAAAAAATGTAGGTATCTTCAAACTCAGGGACTTAAATATTCATCTTGATGGTTAACTTGATGAAAACCTGGCTGCACAATTTCTCACCTTCAGTGACCTTTCTTTGCTTGCCTTGAAGTACATGCTCACCCACAATTATACCCTTACTGCACACGATGCAGTTTCCTATTTTACTAGAAAAGCTGACAACATCTGATGCGAGCTCCTTCAGTGCCCATCCTCCAGTCATTAAAGGTCCTAGAATCATCAGTAATTCTCTCTTCCTTCTCTTTAGTTGCAGAAAAGTAGCTATCCTTACTCTTCCATAAAGCTAAACTATATACCTGTGTTCTGGATCCTATGCCCTCCCACCTCCTCAATATTTGCTTAAGCACATATCATCAAAAACTTCCTCAACATCAGATCCTTCCCTTCCACCTACAAACATGCCTAATTTTCACCAGTCCTTAAAAAAATTTCTTCTGACTTTTCACATTTCTAAACACTATCCTGATAGTTCATTTGTGTTAGTGTCTAATTTCTCTCCTAGATGAATTTTCTTACCATCAGATGTATTTTCTTATTGATTTAAAATATCCTCCACTGCCTATTACAAATGCTCTCTATATATTAAGCACTTTAAAAATGTCACATTGTATTTTTGTTTTTCAAGGTCTAGTTGTTGAATTTTGCTATAGCAACTATGTCCTGCTTCCGTACCATATTAATCTGCATTAGGAACTCTTCATCCATTTTGGCCCTGTAATCTATAATATGATACCACCATGACAAAGCCTTTGTTTCTCTCTTATTTGATTTTTTTAAATTAAATTTTATTGTAACAAAATAATCCTCTCCATCCTACTCCCCATCAATGAAAAAAAAAAAAAGAAAGAAAATAACTCCCTTGTTGCAGATATGGATAGTCAAGCAAAACAGATTCTTGCATTGGTCATTTCCACAGACACACAGATGCGCGCGCGCGCACACACACACACACACACACACACACACACACACACACACTTATTCTTCACTCTGAGTTGTTTCCCTCTCTGTCAAGAGATAGGTAACATGCTTCATTATTAGTCCTCTTGAATTATAATTGGCCATTTGCTTTGGTAAGAGTTCTGACCAAATTCTTTTAAAACTGCTTATTTCTCCTGTGACATTCATTGAAATGGTCTCTACCATTCTTCCCCCAAAAGATTTTTGAGTTGTAATGTACATGAATATTTTCTTCATGTATGAAGCTACTCTGATTTCCTTTCTGCCAAATCTTTGAATCATGAGTATGCTGCATACTTTCATGGTTGTATTCCAGGCATGAGTTGTATCCCATCAATTTCTGGTTCATTTTCTTTATTGCCTATACTCCATGCATTAGTATATAGACAGCAAAGATCATTACCGTAATTTCTGCTCCTGTTCCTCATTGTTTTCTCCTGTGAATTAATTATTGGTTATCCTGGCTGTGATTATTCTTTGTATGACTTCCTTACTCTTCTGTAAAATATCTCATTTAATAGCTTTTTTCCCCCTAGGATTTATCTCTCCCTACCTGCCTTCCCCCGCCCCCCACAACCTTAATAGGTATGTGAAGTTTTTCAGCTAGATTTAAAAAAATCCAATGAGTAAGTACAGGATGGAGGACTCTTGGCTTAACACTCATTCAAATGAAAAGCTTAGTTGGCTGCAAATTCAATCTCAGTCAACAGTGGATTGTGGCAGCCAAAAAAGCAAATGTAATCTTTGGCTGCATTTATAGATGTCCAGTGTCCAAAATCAGGGAGGTAATAGTTTCACTGTACTCTGAAATGATCAGACCACATATGGAGTACTATGTTCAGTGTTCCATGTCACAATTTAAAAGAAACATTGACAAACTGGAGCATGAACAGAGATGGGTGAACAGATTGATGGGGGTTTTGGAAGCCATGTTATAAGTAAACGATTCAAGAAAATGGCTATTTTTAGCCTGAAGAAGAAATTGTAGTGAGTTTTTTTTTCTTGTTTTTTTTTTTTGGAGGGGAGTACAGGGATGATTTGATTACTATCTTCAAATATTTGAAGAGCTATCACAAGAAAGACTGATTCAACTTCTATGTCTGATTATGTCCAGAAGGCTGAATTAGAAATGAGATTAGACTGGTGAGATGGAGAGAAGTGACAAGGAAGATTTCCATTTCCTACAAGGAAGAACTTGCTAGCAATCTGAGCTCTCCAACAATAGAATGAGCTCCTCTGTTAGCTAGTGAATTCCCTTTCCACTGGCTGTGTTAAAACAGAACCCAGATGTTCACTATCAATCCATATCCATCCTCCATAGATGAGACATTAGATTAGATAACCCTAAAGTCCTTTCAACTCTTGAGTTTTTTCTAATTCTACTACTCTCTACTGGAAACTGAAGATAGCATGACTATAAAACTCTTACAACATTATAACAGCTAAAAAATTTCAGTTTCCTTTATATCCTTTTTTTCCCATCAAAGAACTGGCTAATGTGACTTTCTATGTTGCTGGTCAACCTCCAGCATAAAAAGTACTTATGATTACATAAATGGACCAAGAATCACTAATAGAACAGAGGATTGTTAAATTTCCCATATGCATGGAACTCTTCCTTAGGTTTATTTGCCAAAAGTCCCTAGAATAGAATCTAATTTATATAACACCTTGTAGTTATCAAGTACTTTCATATCTATTATCTAACTTGATCTTTATAGCAAATCCATGGGTGTGGGTATGGGTGGGTGGGTGTGTGTATAGTATAATCATAATGATCTTCTTTTTCTAGATGAAGTAACAGGATTAAAGAAGCTAAGACACTTGTTCCAGAACACAACTTAAAAATGAAGTTGGGATTCACACTGTGATCTTCCAGTTCCAAATCCTATGTTCTTCCCAACGCACCATGTTGCTTTTCTAGAATTTTATAAGGCACATGGTCAGTGATCTGTATTCACAGATAAGGTATGAAAATAAGTACGTGGTGAGGGCTTCAGCTTGCCGAGGGTAATTTGTAAAATAAGTTAGTTTAATCTGGAGAAATAATCAGCCAGGAATATCTGGATTCCATCTCCTAGAGGGGATGACATATTGGTGACTAAGGCACGGTAAGGGAAGAGTTATCTCCTCTTAGGTAAGACAGATTCTGAATTGGGATCCAAGCAAGCATAATCTAGATGACCAGGTTGGTTTGTTATCGATCAGGATTTCTTTGTATTACTAAAATCTAAAGAGTTGAGAAGAGGGGGAAAAAGATTTCAGGAATATAGAAATAGGTTGGGAGGTCATTACTGGATCAAGAAGCAAAATTTAGAGGCTTTGAAGAGTTCACTATCTGTAAACTGACTCACTCATAGCTAGAACTAGGGTGGGTGAAAGGACTATTCAGAGTGCCAAAATTTAGAAGATTCTGTCAGCAATTTACACAGTTCAAACAAACAAATGAAAAAAGCAAACAAATAGAAACAACAAACAAAACAAACAAAAAAGCAAGCAAACAAAAAAAAAAACCTGAGCTATTTCTCAGTTAGTAAAAGTTAAAATAGAAAGCTAGCAAACTACTTCTGCCCTCCAGGCAATCACTGCCAAGGGGAGCTCTTCCCTGGCCTAGACTGACCCTTGGTAGCAACCTCCCTAGCAAAGTCTCTTGGATGCCCTCTGGTCTCTTTGGGTCTGATGCCTTGTGGTCTGAAATCTTTCCCCCCAAGGCCAACTCAACTGAATTCATTTGTGAGAAGCTTGATTTGAGGGCACAGTTGTGTTATGTGCCCTTAATGTCATAATGGCTAATTAAGTTCAACTCTTTATCCCCAAAAGTGTCCCAAAGCTGTATCTCCAAAGTTTCATATCTTTGGAAAGGCTATCTGCCTTTCTTACCCTTACCCTGAGCCAATGTTACCATAATCGTGGACTGTGTCCATTGTACTCCCATCTGACTCGGCCATGCCAGCCAGGCACTACATTCAGGATTATGTTGCTGTTATATGTCAAAGAACCTTAGCTTTTTTCAAATTAGCTTAGTAGATGAAAGCAAAGAAATCCTCGACAACTGTGAGACTGAGCTGAAGGTAAAATTCGTGAATCAATAAAATAAAATGCATGTATCCTTAGATTTGCCAGCATACACAGTAACTGATCTGTTTGTGTATGGTTTTCTTAAAAAAGGATTTGAGCAAGGAATAGTAGAAAGTACTGTTATGGGATTTCTTTTAGAATAAAGATTTCACTATTCAACTTTTATAAATATGGAGATAAAGCCGTTCAGGAGATAATCTTAGCATCTCAATTTGTCAACATTGATGAGTTGGCTATTTGAACAGGTGAAACTTGACTTTTCCACTATTAGGCCCTTTCTTTCTACTTTCCTGACACAGCACTGAGTAATTTAGATATTATCCTTAATGGAAAAGAAAGAAACATTTGCATGTGCCTGGAGGCACATTTTTTTACTTCCCAGTAAGTTCATATCAAAGATGGTACACAAAATCCACAAAGGTCTGTGTGACACTTTAATTTGCATTCACAGCGAGATTTGCAAACTGTTAATTTTGGAGGTGGACATTTATTTGGGGAGGGGGTAGCAGAAGGGAGGGAAAAGCTGGAGAGGAATAGCCCATCTCTAAATTCCTACTTCATATGTTTTAGATGGATGGAGGCCAGAAGACTGGAGACAATTCAAGTCTTCACTAGCTCAATGCATCTGAAATTTCTGGCTGCCTGACAGAAAATGTTGTTTGCATTTTTTTCATAGCTCTTGAGGCTCAGGACGTGGCCTGTTAAAACTGGAAGAAAAAAAAAAGCCTTCAGGGGAAGGGGGCTTTTCTTGCATTGTTGAAGAGTTTCATCTTCTCATCTTTTACTTAATCCCAGCTACCTCTTTTCCTCCCTAGAGACAAGGAAACTTGTACTAATCTGGCAAATATAACCCAGGCTGATGGCATGTCAGTGTACACTTCAGCAGCAATGGATGGGCTTGCTCCAGATTCAATAGAGGTTCTCTTTAACCCTATTTGTTTAGCTTAAACGAAACAAAAACTTTATTGATGCCCACGGAACTAAGAGTATTTACACTGCTAGCCAGTACACACAGTTGCACACCCAAGTCAAACTTATTACACAGATTTATTAGCCAGCAGCAAATGGAATGGATGAGTGACATTAAAGCGAGATCACAGGAAGTGGTGGAAAATGTGTGTGTAGGCATGTGTGTGTATTATACACACACACTCCCACCCATTGATTCTAGGATAGGGAAAAGGAAAGAGGGAAGAAGGAAGGAAAAATATGTTTAGTTTTGTGCCTAGTATAATTTACAGTAACCTTGAGTTAATCTTTTTTTTTTTTTTTGGCCATCAGATGGCTGACTGGTTGGCTGCTTCATAGCAAAAGTTGTAGAAAATAATTAGTGTTTACCTAATGCCTTAATAAAACGAAGTGGACAGCCTCATTCTTTAAAAATGGACTTTTTGATATCTTTCAAACAAAACAACATGAATAAATGCTGTTGAAGAGGAATTCAATTATTTTACATTTCACCCCATATTTCTGGTACTCCCTTTCATAGAACAACTCATAAATGCTATCTTCGATCCATGTTATCGATTGTTCTAAATTAAATTATTTTCATAACATTTTGTTATTTCCAGGAAGTTGAAAGAGAATTATTTTCTATTGATCTTCTTATTTTAAAAACCTGTCTATTCTCCTTGAATGGTTCCTAGTGCTTAGATGCTTCTTAAAAAAAAATGAATGTTAGAGCTTCACTGCCCTTTTGCCTAGCCTTGTTCTATAGATGTGGACATCTATAAATACCCATCAAGTAGGCAGGAATTATCAGTGATGCTGCTTGATCCCTAACCAAGAAATATTAGGAGATAATATTAAAGAATGAGCTTCACAAACTAGAAACGCTATTATTTTAAAATGATGTAAATTCAGTTATGAAATGGAAAGCCTATTATATGATTAATGGAGGTTAGTAAAGATCACAGAGTCCTTAGACCAGATGAGCTAGTCAGAGTCCATTTAATACAATTTCTTTAGACTTTAGACAGGCATCACTAGCTTAGATGCAACCTCTCCAGTTTTTAGACATCTCCAAAGAAGACAATTAGCAAATGAATAATATGCATAGATATGCAAGTTGTTAATCCTATCATGAACCTGAGATCTCAATGTAACGATCATTGATATCACAGATGCTGTTGTCAGTACTCTGTCAGTACTGCCTAAACTCAATCCATTCACAACTATTTATTGAATGCCTGTATGTGGCTACCACTTTGCTACATATTGTGCATTCTGTAAGAGGAGTGAAGACGATTACTTTGAATTTATTTTGTAATCATTTGTCTATGAACATATTATTCCTCTTCCAACACCCGAGAAAATGTAAATGTGTGTTGCATCCTCACCCAGATCACTTCTTCTAACCTCAGGTTTCCCACAGGGTTCTGACCTGGGCTCTCTTCTCTTCTTTTGTACTACTTCGCTTGGTGATCTCATGTGGATTTGATTACCATCTTTACGCTGATGATTCTCAAATCTATCTCTCTTTCCCTGACCTCTCTGCTGACCACCAATATCACATCTCCAACTATTTTTCAGACATTTTGAAGTGGACATCCAGTAACATCTTGAATTCATCATGTCCAAAACAGAGCTCATTATCTTTCTCCAAAACCCTCCCTCTCTCCTAGCTTTCCTATTACTATTGAAGCAATACCATTCTCCTAGTCCTTCAGGCTTGCAACCTAGATATCATCCTCATCTCCTCATTATCTTTCACCCCCATCCCATCCAACCTATCGCTCGGGCCTATTTCATTTTTACAACATCTTGAATGTGCCCCCTTCCCTTCTCTGACACTGCCACCACTCTGGCACAGACCTTCATCGTTTTAGAACTGAACCATTGCAATAACTGTTGGTGTGTCTGTCTGCCTCAAGTCTCCCCCGACCCATTACAATCCACCCTCCATTCAGCCACCAAAGTGATTTTCCTAAAGTGCAGGTCTGACTGTCTCCCCCTCCCCCTCAATCGATCAACTCCAATGGTTCCCTATCACTTTCAGCATCAATTATAAAATCTTCTGCTTGATATTTAAAGCTCTTCAAAACCTGGCCATTCCTACCTTTCCATTCTTACATTTTACTCCAAGATCAAATATAAAATCCAGTTTGGTGTTCAAAGCTCTTTAATAAACTTATTCTCTTCTAACTTTCCAGTTTTCCTATACCTTACTCCCTGACCTTATGGCTGTTTTCATTTCCATCTTTTCTTTCAGGCAATAGGATTTCCTTCTTTTGAATGAAAAGATAATATCCCCTCTTCAGAGTGGTATGGCTATCATGGCAAAGCAAGCTTTGCAAGAAACGTAAATCATTTCAATCTTCCAATATCTTGACTCACTTCTAGCCAATGAATGCCATGACATAGTAGTCCAAAACTGAGGAGATAAAAATGTATTCAAATCTTTCTAGTAGCATTATTCCCTTTTTGAAATTTCAAAGGAAATGTATTCTGAAAAATCTGGTTGGCCGATCAGTCCAAAATGGAACTTCTGTTTATAATCTTCTGTAATCTGTTACACTGCAAAAATTTTTCCACCAAAGCTGAAAATAATATATGAAGACTGAGAACATAATCTCAACATATTTGCCCAACTAAAACCCTTCAATCAAAAATATAGTCATGCATCCAGATGAATCTTGCACCCTCAATGCCCAATAACTAGATTGACTCCATGTATGACTGAGTAAACAAATCTAGCAGGATATGTTGACTTTGTATAAAGCCAATCTTAATCCTCTGAGATGATCTCAGTTAAAACAATTTGAGCCACCCCCCCAAAAAAATTCAACTCATTTGCTAAAGTACAGAATGTAAAAATGTTTATGTCTAATTGGACCATGCTACTATGGCATATGTGTTTCAGGAAGCTTACCCTCAACAAATGTCCTTAAAAGAAAACTGGAACCCAAGTATAAGGTACAGAACATATTATTTTGCTTAGGCAGATATGAGTTAATTATCTCATACTTTGATCTATAGCACTGATAGCTAATCTTGGCAC
>JAQQSZ010013869.1:0-11655 GCA_028646595.1 Phalanger gymnotis
AGGAAGGGAGTGAGGGATGGAGGAATCTAGCCAGTAAACCCCAAGTTAACTGGGCAGCTTCTGGCCATCAAAATTTACCTTCCTTTGGAGAGGAGAAGGAAACGGAGAGAGAGAGGGAGGAGGAGGGGGAGAAGGAGAGCTGAGTTACCTAACTAGCTGGGTCCTCTCCCTCTCTCCCTTCCTCCCTTCCTTTCTCCCTTGAAGTTCAGAAGTAGCTCAGAGATTGGACCACAATAGGTCCCTACCAAGCTCAACTGCAAGTCATGTCATCATTTCCCCGATGTCATGGTCCTCTTCAAAAATGAAGGACAAACACATCCTACTTGGTGAGTGTTGGAAAGATACAACATTTGGTAAAGCTATGACCTTAGCCCAGTCATTCCCCATTCTGAGCCTCAGGGGGCAAGGTGAAGAGGCCCTCTTGGGATAAAGACTCTAACAACAAAACACAAACCTACATCATTCCCCCTCCTGTACTCCATGATCCAGCCAGACTGACTTATCTCTGTTCCTCACACAAGACACTCCAACTCTCATCTCTTATCCCCATGACCCTACACTGGCTGTCTTCCAGTCCTGGGACACATTCTCTACCTCCACCTCACAGATTGTCTTTCACCAAGACATAGCTCATCTCTTGCATGAAGACTTTCCTGATCTCCCTAAATGCTAGAGTCTTCCCTCTTAAGCCAGCATTTAACCACTTTGCTTTTGTTTGCATTTATGTGCTTTTTATTTATTCTGTATATATCTATATAAGTACATGTTGTCTCCTTCATGAGAATGTTGGCTTCTTGTAAGAAGGAATCATTACAATTCTTTGTATGTGTTTCTTCAGTGCCTAACATAGTAGCTGGCAGATATTAGGGGCTTAATACATGCTTGTTGGTTGATTTAATAGTCCTACCAAGCAGGAAAATCAGCCAGTAAACATTTATTAAGCATCTATTATGTCACTGTGCTGAGTTCTGGGGATACAAAAAAAGATCAAAGGCGGTGCCTGCTCTCCAGAAGCTCACAATCTACTGAGGGGTTTTAGGAAAAGTCTTCTGAGGACTGACCTAGCCAGGTTTGAAAAAAACTCATCACCAGAAGACTGACCAATAGACTTATTTTAGCAAGGGCAAAACACAGAACTGTCCTGCAAGTGCAGAGAGAATTAGAATCTGCATTAGCAAAGGGTTTTACCCACACCAGTGAAATCCTGGGTCTTTGAAACATAATACTTTGCTCTAAACCTCCCTTCAGCCCTTGAGTCAGGAGGACCTGAGTTTAAATTCAGTCTCAGACACTTGACACTTACTAGTATATGACCCTAGGCAAGTCACTTACCCCAATTGCCTTGGGGGGGGGGGCATGAACTCCCAGCAAATAGGGACCAAATTTTAAAATGGTGGAGTACAGGCCCTGAAATCAAGAGACCTGAGTGCAAATCCAGCCTCAGATACTTACTAGCTGTATAACCCTAGGCAAGTTACTTAATCCTAATTGCCTCCAAAAAAAAATTAAAAAAAATAAATGTGTGTATGGCTCATTGTAAAGATGAAATTGTTTACAAATATTTTATCATCTAGGCAAGGTTGAGTGGAGGAAGTGGAATAATTATATTATACATATTTATTATTGGCTCACACTTATAAATCATTCTGTTGGTTGCAAAGCATAAATACAATTATTCCCATTTTACAGATGAGAAAAATGAGACTCAGTGACTTACCTAAGGTTACAGACTATGAACCCAGGTCTCCTGATTGCAAGCTCAGTAGTCTTTCTGCTTCACCACAATGATGCACAATGGTTTAACATGTGGCTTCAATTAGGTGAACATCTGGCAGCAAATACTTGAAGCTTTTTTCCTCGATTTATCAGTTCTTCAGGAGTGAGTATCTTATTGAGATATTTGGTGTTGGTTGTGGCTCATTATTTATAACAGCTCCCTCCATGAAAGGTTCAAAGGGCAACCACATTGGATGATCCTAAAAAATACTTCCCTTACTAATACTTCCCCTATTGCGTCTCCAAATTTTAAAACACGGGGCTTTCTATGTGTTGCCACGCCATGTTGATGGTATTTCACAACAGCTGCTAAGTAATGAAAAACGAATTTCCTCTTTTTTATCTTTCACTGGTTTTCCTGAGAGTCAATAGAATTACCATTGCACATCATGGAGTCCTTCACTCATTTTTATCTCCTTTCTCACTAATGAATGTCAGAACATTTTACTGCCTTTTTTGATGTCGTTTTGTTATTGGTGCATATCTTGGCTTGGTGCATTAGACCAGTTTCTCATCTTGCCTAATTCTTCTGGTTATCCTTTCTGTAATAAGATTCCCTTAAATCTTAAGAATTCCTATGCTGAAATGCCTTTGCATATTTTGTAGTTTCTGTGTGGGATGTTTCGGGTAACTAACTACACATATCATGACACAAGTCTTCATTGGGGCAATATTCTCTAGGCCAGGGATTGGGGGTGGGGAGAAAGAGTATCTCCAGTCTATATATTGCCATTGAACTCACATGAGTCTGGAGGGGAAAATGAGACTGGTGACTTCTCACAGCCCTCTTTCACTTAAATCCAATTCACTTGCAAGTCATGGTATCACCTTACTGACCTCATGGGCCTCTTCAAGAACAAAGGACAACCAAAAATCCTCTAGGCTAGAGGTGTCAAATATGAGCCTCATGCAGCCCATAGCACTTATGAGTGAGCCTAAACCAGATTAAAATGTAATTGGGAAATATAAATAAATTAAAAAGTTATAAAATAAAATACAACAAAGTATAGATGATATTATGTTTTAAAACTAAGTCAATATGTGTCTCACAGAGACCATTACATATGGATTAATTGCTCCCTTCTCAATTTGAGTTTGACAGTCCTGCTCCAGTCAGAGACCATGTACCAGTACAGCAAAGTATTATATAAGACGAACTGGAAGGATAGTTCAGATGGACCTTTCATTCTTAAGTCACTGGAGAGTTCCCAATATTGAATTAATTTGGATCTAGATGCCTTTGAGCCAGAGATTCCAAGACTCCTATGAAGCTTTCTGACAGCATCTTCCTCCTCTTCTTCATCACCATTGTCACCATCATCCCAGTCAAGAGATATCTCCCAAACTAACAATCTTTGAGGAGGGTTTAGTTCCATTACTGTACACTAGTTTTTCAATAACTGAATAAATATAATGGCTAGCCAAGCCAATCCAAGACACACATTCACGCACACTTCAGCAAGTATGTGAAACATGTACCATGTACCTCAACATGGTTCCGTTTCTCTCCAGTTCACAATATCACTTAAAAAAAGAAAACCAAGAAATTAAAATAGTACTTTTACAAATAATACAATAACGTTTATTTGATTCAACTTGTCATGCCTTTATAGAGAGCTTGCACAGGCGGGGCAGGCGGGGAATGCTACTAGATTATAGCCTAGACTTTCAAAGAATAATAAAATTTTCAAAAGTAAAGCTTTGATGGATCCCTGTAATGGTGGAGCAGTAGCCTCAGGTTAACCTCAATTCTCCATAAACAGACTTTCTCTCCACAAATATCCCAGAGGGACTTCCTTAAATGTAGCAACGGTTTCCTAAAATCTCTTGGAGAGCTCTTCCTCTGAAATCCCTTAGGTTTTATATTTGGTGTTTTGGGTAATCAGTTATACAAATCCTCTCCCAAGAGTACAACATTCAATTCACAGACCACATACAAGTTACACATCTAATCACAAGTATTATGATATTAAGATGGTAAGATAGCTCACAGAGGAACATAAATAGATAACAGAATCACTCTCAAGGTTCGCCAAAATACACAAATGAATAAAATTATCTACACATCCCAAGGTCATTCCCCTGCTTAAGAAACTCCAGGGGTTGCCCCTTCATCTAGGATAAAATAGAAACTCCTTGGTTTGACTTTTAAAGACTTTCCTATTCTCACTCTGCTTTTCTGAAAATGTAAATAATGAATCACCTGAAGAATTCCCAGTATTGGAATTCACACTATATAATTCCATTGCACTAAAACCAATTAGCATATTTTATATAATTATACTTTCAAATTGGCAAACTTGAAAACATGTGACCACTTCTGGGGTTTATTTCACATTACTATCCTCTGCCCACCCTCTACGTTCCAACCAAATTGGCTTGATTGCTGCTCACTTTACAGGATATCTCATCTCTTATGTCCAACAAACTTTGACTAAGTGCCTATTATGTGCACAATTTTGTGCCGGGTGTGAGGGATACAAGTATACCCTCACTCCTCACCTTTTCCTCATAAGAAGCCATAGCTTTCTACAAATCTAAGATCCATTGTCACCTTCTATTAGTTGCCTGTTCTGGTCCCCTATTACTAATGTCTTTCCCTGGAAATTTCTTGGTATATACAGGGTGTTCCAAAAGTCTTAGTGTTTTTTTTAAACTTTAATAGCATTAGTTTACTAGGTCTATATCTCAAAGAGGTCAAAGTAAAAGGGGAAAAGGACCTATTTGTACAAAAATATTCATAGCAGCTCTTTTTGTAGTGGCAAAGAAGTGGACATTGAGGGGGTGCCCATCAATTGGGAAATGGCTGAACAAATGGTGGTATATGATTGTAATGGAATATTACTGTGTTATGAGCAATGATGAGCAGTCAGATTTCAGGAAAACCTGGAAAGACATATATGAACTGATGCAAAGTGAAGTGAGCAGTACTAGGAGAACATTGTACAAAGCAACAGCAATACTGTATAATGATCAACTGTGAATGATTTAGCTAATCTCAGCAGTGCAATGATCTAAGACAATTCTAAAGGACTCATGATGAAAAATGTTATCCACCTTCAGAGAAGGAACTGATGGAGTCTGAATGCAGATCAAAGCAGACTGTTTTTCACATTCTGTACTTTTTAGTATTTTTCTTTCCTTTGAGTCTGTGTCTTCTTTCACAACATGACTAATATGGTAATATACTTTGCATGAATGAACCTATATAACCTATATAAAATTGCTTACTTTCTCATGGAAGGGAGAAGGGAAGGAGGGAGCAAGAAAATTTGGAACTCAATTAAAAGAAAAAGAATGTTAAAAATTACCTTTACATGTAACTGGGGAGACATAAAACATTATTTTAAAAAATAGTAGCTTAAAGCAGTTCTAATTCTTTTGGAACACTATGTTTTGTTATTACATTTCTATATACATATTATTCCTCATCTCTCCCATAAATTATAAGATTGTTGAAGACATATAGTGTTTCAAGTTTGCTATTTTTTTATCCCTAGCACCTATCACAATTATACTGATATACCATAAGCGCATATTGAATGAAGCAATGAAAGATATAGGGAGAGAGGGGAAAAAATAAAAATTCCCAGGAAAAACTCATTTTTGGTTTGTAAAGTGCTTTCCTTCCCATGGGGACGAGATGAGGAAATAGTCCAGAGTTCCCACACATTATTTCAGAATATCTTCATGTCTGACTGGGAAATCTAAGTTAGTTAGAAAATGACTTTAGCCTTTCCTCCACCCTCCCAGAATGCTCCACACAAAATCAGAGAGGTATTCCACAGTTTCTGGAAACCTAGGCAAAGTAGATACTCTCTGTAGGTAGCACTGGCATCTCCTGCTCAGTAGAGTATGTATCCCATAATATGAGACTGTTCAAGTTCAGTATTCCAACTACAGTAACTGGCACCTTAAGACTCTGTGGACGTAGTATTCAGTTACCTCTCCATGTATCTGCCCTTCTACTTACATCACTCCTTTCAAATTAATGCTTCCTAACATGATCCCTGCATCCAGGCACAAGTCTGCAGGTATTCTAACATCCTGAATCTTATACTGATGGACACTAACTCCCTTTTTCACCATATGGACCCTTTAAGCCATTGTGGAAAGATTACAGACAAAGTTAAGGCATGCCCATATTCCACTCTCCAATCACAAGAGTTCATTTTATGATCATAAATAAAAGGCAGATCCACAGGCAAATTATAGATTAGCCTCTTTCTAAAACCCTATACCCTAGAGCAAAAAAGTCTAGAATTCAGGCAACTTGAGAATAAGGGCCATATTTTCAACTGATTTTTTATCCCCCTTAGCAGTCATCCTCTTTTTATCCTATTTAGTTCTCAAAAAGAAATGCATCCCTGTGGATTACCTATTGACTTAAGAAACCACAAAATAGGTGAGGTGGAACACAAGCTTCTAAAGACTGGAGACTGCTGCAGGAAACAATTTCTCTGCTTTGCAAGAGATGGAGAGGAGACACTACCTCTGGAGTCACTCTGCATGGGAGCCCTACATGAACTGCCTCTTGACCCACAGACCCAGGAGCCAGAAGTCAAAAAGACAAGATCCAGTTATATGCCACAATGACCAAAATGACTGGAAGAAATGAAACAGGAGATTTTTAAAAGAAAAAGTAAAATTAGAATAAGACCTCTGGAGGAAAAAATTCAGAAAATAATTTGGAATAAAAGGCGGAAAACCTTACCTAACTAGTAGACTCCTTGATTAATTGATTATTGAAAAAAAATAATTAATTGAAAATTTGCCATTGGAAAAAAATAGAAGGTGCAATCAGAATTCAGTGACATCATAAGAAAATAAATATTTTAACAAAGAATTGAAAAAAATCAAAGAAAATGTAGTCATTTGCTATCAAAAACAATTGACTCAGAAAACAGATCATTTAAGAAGCATTGGATTCCCTGAAAATCATGACCAAACAAAAAATTTGATTGCTGTTTCAAGAAAATTACCCCAATCTATTAGAACCGAAAGGCAAAGTGAAAGTAGAGTGAATACACTGATCACTACCTGAAAGCAACCCCAAAATGAAAATACTCTGGAATATCATAGCCAAAATCTAGAGCTTCCAAGTCAAAGAATACTACAGGCAGCCAGAAAGAGTTCAAGTACCAAGGAACCAGTCATGATGATAGAAGACTACACCACAATTGCATTACTATAGAGAAAATCTTGGAATTTGTTATCTGAAAAGGCAAAAGCTAAAGGCTTAAAAATAAAAAAAAAGAATAACAATCTGCAAAACTGAATAAAGTCCTATAAAGGTGGGAAGGAAAATGACTTTTAATAGAAGCCTTTCAAGCCTTCTTGATGAAAAGACAATAGCTCCACAGAAACTTTGCAATGCAAACATAAGAGCCAAGACAAATTTAGAAAGGTAAATACATTTGAGAAATTTGGAAGGAATTAAATACTGATGAAGTGATTGCGTTCTAACAGGAAAAGAGGGGAATGCCTTTTCAGAATTCTACTGTCTTTAAAAGTCAGAGAGGGAGTTAAGTAACATACAAAAACAAAGATCGAGAATGTTTTTGTTCTGTTCTGTTCTATTGACTTAAAGAGAGAAAAGAAAAAGGAGTAAAGAGAAACATACTAGGAAACAAGTGAGGAAGAAGAAGGAGGAACTAACTACTTTTTCTTACTTGAAATGCTTGAGAAAAAAAGAGAATTCAAGCATGAAGGAAAGAGAACATGAGGGGAGCAAGAATCTTGTGAACCTCAATTATATCTGAATGAGACAAATGATGGTTGAACATCTACATATATGCATTTGGATGAGAAATATATTAAAGTCAACAAAGCAAGTGATAAAGGGAGAATAGTGAAGGGGGTTTAAAAGGGAGGGCAAAGCTGAGGAGGGAAGAGTCAAAAGCAAAACAAACTTCAGCTCCTCTAATTTGTTTCCATGCTTTTATATCCAAGTCACATATACATTTGGAGATTATTGTAGCATACTGAGATGTTGCTTTAAATAAACCTACTTTCTACCAGAAAAAAAGAAACCACAAATTGACATTGTCTGTTTTATAGCATTTTTGTTTCTTTTAGTAAATATTTCCCAATTACACCTCTATGCTATAACTCCTCACACGGTGCTAAGGCAGCATGTATATTCATTGACTGATTAAATAGGAAGTATTTATTAGAATTCCTCCTAATTCTAAATATTGAACCCAAACATTTGAAAATTCTTCAATCCCCTTTTTTAAGTTAGAGGAAATCTCCTGAGAACATGAATGATTTAGACATAATATATTGAAAAAAGTATCGAACTTGGAACAAGGAGAACTGGGCCAAAACTCAGTTTGACTTTTACTAGCTATGAGATCATGGGCAAGTCCCAATTCCATAGCCTCAGCCCCTTCATCAATAGATTCTTAGATCTAGATTTGGAAAGAATCTTAGAGGTCAACCCCCTCATTTTACAGATGAGGAAACTGAGGCTCATAAAGGTTAAGTGATCTGCCCATGGTCACACAGGTATACAATAGCAAAGCTGGGTTCAGAATGCTAGTACTTTGGCTCCAAATCCATTATTCCTTCCACATCACCATATATAGATATAGATATATGCATGTATGCATGTATGCATATATGTATATGTGTATGTGCATATATGTATGTGTATATATGTATATATACACGTACACACACATACACATATATATATGTCCCTGAAGTTTACAGAGCATTCTACTCATAATCTGGGAGATAATACAAATATTATTAGCTCCATTTCTAAGGACACTGGTTCAAAGGGGTTATGGTTGACTTCTCCAGTGTCACACAAATAATAAGTGTTTCATCGAGGACTCAAATCCAGAACTTATTGAAAACCAGGGCTCCTCTGCCTCACTATGAAATGCAGCTAATAACACTTGGCAGTACCTATTTCACAAGGTTATCATGGAGAAAGCACCTTGTAAACCTTAAAGACCTAAAGAGATGCGATATCTTCCTTAGATCTTCTCAGATTTTGTTTATTGCAGGTTTTCAGCTTGATGTTTTAAAAAATGAGAGAAAACTGGCCTGGGCACCCTCAAAAGAAGGCTATCCATGTTTGTTCCTGACAATTTTTGTCTCCACTAGCCAAGGGAGGTTAGGAGCTCCTCTTTTTTAGATAGAAACCTTGTGAATCAGCTGCCTCATCTGGAAAATGACATGCTTGACTCCATGATTCCTAAAGTCCATTCCATCTTTAATAGTCTATGATTTTGTGGACTTTTATCCTCTGCCCTCTCTAACCCCACCCCCACCCACACCCCAGAATGAGTCATCCAGTTATTATACTTTCAGCTAGTTCATTGTCAAAATGCAAAGACTACTTTACTCGAATCTGGGGAATTGGGGGCTCTTCACTGTCTATGGCCAAAGAGAAGTAACTTAAAGCATTCCACTTAGGCCAAGCTTGGCATGGCTTAACATTCTGGGCTTTCAAAAAGTCCTCATCAGTTTCACTCCCGAGGCCCTTCAGCCATTCTTTGTAGCCCTGGTCACTGAAAACTGAGGCTTCTCAATCCTTTTCATATCATAAAAGAAGTATTTTTTCTTGATCTCTAGAGTTCTTAGATTTGGGTCCTTAAAGTTCTCTGTCAATCAGTCTCAAGCACATCATAAAACTAAATCCAAAAACTTGCTTTTGAACCAGTGTAGATAAAAAGACAGCTTATTAACTTTTCAAAGAATTCCGCACATATGCTGCCAGTTTCTAGACAGAATAAAAAGGCTTCCAAATTACACATCCCTAGCATTGGTCTTACCAGCAGGAGACTGTGGAAACCTCAAATCACCTGGCACCTGAAGGAGTCTAATGCATAATTTTATATATGGATCTCATTTATTTTTCCCCTTGTCCTTTTTTTAAATTCACACCAAAATGGCTAAGAATTGGAATCAAAGGGATGCCCATCATTTGGAGAATGACTAAATAAGCTGTGGTATATAGTTGTAATGGAATAATATTGTTCTATAAGAAATGACAAGCAGGATGACTTCAGAGAAACCTAGAAAGACTTACAAGAACTGATGTTAAGTGAAGTAAACAGAATCAGGAGAACATTGTACACAGTAACAACAGCATTGTTCGAAAAAGAACTGTGAATGACAGCTATTATCAGCAATACAATGATCCAAGACAATCTCAAAGGACTAATGATGAAGCATACTATCCACCTCCAGAGAAAGAATTGATGTTGTTTAAATACAAACTAAAGCATGCCATTTTCACTTTCTTTCCTTCATCCTTTATTTCTCTTATTCAAGTATGTATAAAATGTATAAATGCATAAAATGTATAAAATGACTAATAAGGAAATGTTTTACATGATTGCAGGGAGGGATAGAATTTAGAATTTAAAACTTCAAAGAAAATATTAAAAAGTTGTTTTAAGATGTTATTGGGGGATGTGTGTGTGTGTATATACATATGTATATGTGTGTGTATGCATACACACACACACATATATAATGTATGTATGTATATATACACATATGCATATGAAAAAATTCACACCAAAACCTTTTTTGGTTATAGAAAGATATGTCCTTCCAATACCTGGCTGATAGCCTGGTGTAGACAAAATAAACACCAAATCTCTATGAGAAATTAGTTCAACATTTTCCCAAAATTTCTGTGGTCAGCTGCCTTCCCTGATGTAGCCTGAGATCACATCATGAAAAGGCAAGATGCATTAGTGAAAAGAGCCCTGCATCTGGAATGGGAAGTTCTGGGTTGGAAGTCCTGGATCCATCATTATTAGCTATATAACCTTGTCAGGGATGGACTGGAGCTAGCTGAAATTTCCTGGAATGACCAATTGCTAAATTGTCTGTGTGAGCATCTCCCCTTCAGAAATCAACAAATACTATAAAAAAGTGGCTTGCTTCATTGTTTTGTTGATTGTTTGGACTTAAGAAAGTGCTAATAATGCAGCTTAAAATTAAAAATGTGCCCTGCTGATGTTGTTGGTGTTGTTTTCCTGAAGACATGGTTGTTAAATATTTGTCAGCACACCCATAAACCTGAGGCAAATCACTTAGCTTCTTAGACCCTCAGTTTCTTCATTTGCAGAGTGAGAATAATAATATTAACATTACATACATCACAGGCTTGTTATGAGGAACAAATAAAATAATGTATATAAAGTGCTTTGGAACCAAAAAGTACCGCATAAATGTGAATTTATTCCTTCACTATATTCACAACTATTCCTTCACTAAAGTGCTGCTTCAGTGTCACATCATGGAACAAAAATTACCCCAGGGTCTCAGAGACTGCTAGTGAAGCTCAAATTTTTAATGGGCCCTTCCAAGTTATAAAGGTTTTGAGAACATACTCTGAAATTGTGTTCTACACGTCTTTTCTGAGCACCAGGCTTACTAAGTTCACAGAAGCACATCATAGGAAGGTTGGTACAGTGAATTGGCCTCTTTAAGAAGTGAGTCAATGGATGGCCCCTTTAATTAGAAAAAAGATTTTTTAAAAATCAAGCTGGGAGGGGAAGACCCTCAGGGTTGCAGTTCCAAAGAGAAACAGCTACCATTGACATTCACCATAAGCCAGGAGGGCCCACAATACAGCCATTAAGTGGAGCTTGGACAGGGACCCATTGTGGTCCAATCTCTGAGCTTCAGAGTGAACTGTGAGGAATGAATGAAGGAAGGAAGGGAGTGAGGGATGGAGGAATCTAGCCAGTAAACCCCAAGTTAACTGGGCAGCTTCTGGCCATCAAAATTTACCTTCCTTTGGAGAGGAGAAGGAAACGGAGAGAGAGAGGGAGGAGGAGGGGGAGAAGGAGAGCTGAGTTACCTAACTAGCTGGGTCCTCTCCCTCTCTCCCTTCCTCCCTTC
>JAQQSZ010013870.1:0-11655 GCA_028646595.1 Phalanger gymnotis
TTAAAAAACAGACTAACTCAAATGGCAAAAGAGCTCCAAAAAGCCAATGAGGAGAAGAATGCCTTGAAAGGCAGAATTAGCCAAATGGAAAAGGAGGTCCAAAAGACCACTGAAGAAAATACTAGCTTAAAAATTAGATTGGAAATAGGTGCTATTATAACCATCTCCATTTTACAGATGTGGAAACTGAGTCAGGAAGAAGGTAAATGATTTGCTGAGGGTTACACAGCTACTAAGTGCCTAACACTGGGTTTGAATCAAGGTTTCTAGACTTGATTGCCACTGGACCACAAGCAGCCTCTCTTCTTCTAGCATTGATGACCAATGAAATAGCTGAAACGTAATCAAAGGGAAGAAGGTTCAATGGGGCCCAAATATCCCACAAGTTGAATAATTTCCCTTTAATAATAGAAAATTGTCAAAAATAAAAATAATTGATAGGTATAGGTAGTTCCTTCAAGTATTCGCCATAAAAATAATTCTAGTGACAAACCAGAGAATCTTAGTGGAAATATGTTCTAACATGGGCATTTGTTTCAATCACAGACAAATATTTATTTTTTTTAAAGATGTTAATATAGCCAACTATTTTTATAAATATTTCCATAGACCACTTGTCCACCCCACTTTTCTAAAAGAATTTATCCATTGACTTGCATCAGTTTATGATTTTTTTTAAAGTAAAAATATACATAAAAATTTCCACACAGTTATGATGCTCTTAATTAGAAAATAAAATGCTTGGGGAAGTCCTGTTTGAATTTTAAATGCTTCTGTGTTTCTGAAATCTATGCCCTTTCACATCACTGTCAATACATCTTTTTTTCCTTCTCAATTTCTTCTCAATTTTTCTTCTCAATTTATCATAAGAAACTTTTCCAGCAATAAACAAATCAGTCATCTCTACATAGGTCTCATTTAAAAATCTATTATTGACTAATAAACCACTCAATGATTATTGACTCTACTTCACACTAAGAGTTTGGGGATGTAAAAGTATAAGACAGGATACCTGGACCATGGAAACGTGGAATCTAGTGAAGGAGCTGATTCCTATACAGTTCATTATTTAAAGTACATGTGGTTTTGCTGGTATGAGTATTCTTTCTACTGGCAAAGATGGCAACTTGCTAGTGATTTTCAGGAATTTGAGCATATGACAAATCTGCTACCAAATAGCTAGCCTGGTAGTGAGCCTCTTTAAGTGTGATCTGAACCTCAGAAAACGGGCATAAAAAAAAAAAAAGAAAAAAACCACTCGACATTAGCCGTGTGACTCTGGGCCGGTCACTTAACCCTGTTGAAAAGAAAGAAAACAGGCATGCGAGCAGTCACTAGACCCATATTTGAAGCCTTCGGAGTTAAGGAGAATCTGCCAGTGTGACAATAAGTAGAACTGTAGTTTCTTTTGGGGTGGTGCAGTCGATAGAGTACCAGCCCTAGAATCAGGAAGACCCGAGTTCAAATCCAATCATAGACTAGCTATATGACCCTTAACCTTGTTTGCTTCTGTTTCCTTATCCACAAAACGAGCAAACTGCTCCAGTCTGTTTACCAAGAAAACCCCAAATGGGCTAACGAAGAGTTAGATAAAACTGAAACAACTGAATAAGAAAAAAACAAGCAAGTAGTTTCTTTGCTACATCATAACTGGTGGGTTGACATTTTATAATATAGTTCTTTGTAGTAAGCAGCTCCCTTGAAATCCACTTTTTTTTTTCCTTCAAAATAGTAAAATATCAGGTATTTCAAGATAATTTCGTTTCTATCAATGAGGAAGGGTGTATGGTGCCGTATCGTTGTGAGAAGGTAATTGGCCGTCAGTAATGCTAATAAAAAGTAATAATAATTAATGAGCAGCCAGGTGATGCAATGGATAGAGTTCTGGGACTGAAATCAGGCCTAAGACATTTACTAGCTGTGGGACCTTGGGCAATTCTCAGAGTTTCTGTTTGCCTCAGTCTACTCAACTGTAAAATGAGTATTATAATAATAGCATCCATCTCCCAGGGAGATGGTGAGGATCAAATGCGACAGGTAAAGCACTTAGCAGAGTGCCTGGGACACAGCAGGCACTATAAAAATGCTGTTATTACTAGAAGTGGTATTCCTGATAATAATAGCTAACATTTATGGGATGTTTATGGTTTACAAAGCATGTATATTCCCTTATTTGAACCTGGGTTCAAATTCCCCCTCTGATATTTAATTGCCATATAATCATGGTCTAGCCTCAATTTCCTGTCTGTAAAATGGGGATAATAATGTCTTCAAAACCTACCTTTCATCCTTGCTGTGAGGCTCAAATTTGGTTCTCTGTATAAAGTGCATGCAAATTTGAAAGAGCTAAATAAAGAGCCATTATATAGAATTTTGACCCCTTGAGGACAGGTAACGTTTTTGTTGTTTCACTTTTTTATCTGGAACACCTCGCACAGTGCTTTGTTCATAGGGCTTTTGAATTGAAAAGGGAAAGTTATGTTGTTATTGTGTATTTTTGGAATAGTGCAAGTTATACTGTTGAGGAAAAAAACCCGCGTTTACTACCACTAAAGGTTTTAAAAACTTTGAGTGAAAAACTGTAGCTTAGTGAGGTGAATTGGACCAAAGGAGAAGATAATCTTTCCAGATAGGGCAATAGGAAGATAAAGATAAATACATTTTTAGAGGAAAATCTTCTACCATCTGTATAATTAAAATGTTCCTGTCTGATAATGGACGGAGTATAACAGATTCTTTTGGGCTTATGGTATTCCTCTATTGGAAAAGAGCATTTAATGATTAAAACAAAGAATAAACCGAAACCGGTTCCTGAAATGGAGAAAAGTCGAATGAAAGATAGTCTAACAATAATGTATAGAGAACTCCAAAAATGTCTATGGAAGTCCATAGCCAGGGAAAAAAAAATCTAGCAAATGAATTATTTCTCCACAGAGCTTATGCGAAAATATTTTACATGCAAAATGTATTTGCAAGTTACTTTTTGGAACAGTTAAGAAAACACATACAACACAACTTAAAAAATACAAGGTATTTATCAACATTATCTGAAACACCGGACTGGATGCAAATGTTCTAACATATTTGTTTTCTTACAATTAAAGCTAAGCTGACACGTTGGAAAGATGTTCTCAAAAGATATTCTGAGCCAGCTAAATTTTGATCAATGATTAGGCCAAGATTTTCTGTACAGACAAAAAAAAATATTCCTCCCACCAACTCCTCCAGTAACTCAGTACCCCAATTGGCAAATTGGGGATTTTTCCCTTGTGAATGGTCTTCTTCTGGTGTTTGCATTCAGGCTTTTTTTTTTCTCCAAACAGACTTCCCACCGTCGGCCACCATGTGTAGTATTGCATTTATGCATTCAGCTTCCTATTCAAGTGATGCTATTTTTTTTTCTGCAGCAGCCTGACAGCCACTAATAATAACACATGAGGACAGTCAGACAAAATGAAGACAAATGCTGCCTGTCGCAGCAGAATCATAATGTCTCCAGACTCAGTAAAGACAGTCTAACTGTATGTGGATGCTCTTTATAGCTTATTTAGACCTGTGGTTTTTCCCTGTGGTTTTTTTTTTTTAAAGCACAAACATTGTGCAGAGATACATTAAGGCAACATATGGGCCCGTTAGTTAGCCAAAACAATGTGGAGCCATGGAGAATAGAGATGGCAATGCACAGATGGATATTGTAAAAAATTCATGAGTGGCATAACAGATCTAAAAGGTAAATTTTAGTCAAAATTCAAGTGGGGAGCATAGGAAATACTTAAGAATTTGGCTTTATGAGGATTTAAAAAAAATTTTAACCCCAAATCACACAACATGAAATGTGGTGAATATTCTGTAGATTTGTTTATCCCATAATGTGAAAAATCAGGCCTCATCATTTGACAATAATTATGTCTATATAGATTTATGCCATCAGAAGAAGATTGCTGATAACCAATAGTGCTTTGCTGCTTCTACTTGATGTAAACTCTGCAGTATTAAATATCCATATTATTTCCAGCTCAATATTAGAAAATGTCAGTCATTGTGACAAGCCTAGCAAGGGAAGCACATTGAACAGTCCTCTGTGTAGTCAAGTGCTGTATTAAATAACCAAGTTTCCATGGTATGTTACTTTGTTGTTAAAACTAAGTTCTAAGCAGTAATTGGCAAATAGTTATTTTCCCCTGGCCTCTCTTAACTTTGATTATTCATAAGAAAAGCTTAAACCTCTCTCTCAATCTCTCTCTCTCTCTCTCTCCTCCCTTATCCTCCCCCGCCCCCATTCTCCCCCCCCAACTCACACAGGCAAACGTGTATGTAGTTGTTTGACTTTTTTTCCTGCCCCCCGGATCCAACAGGACAATTATCTTTCGAACTTGCCATTGCCACTGCTAACCTCTATAGTCATTTCTCTAGATGAAAGTGCTGCCTCAACTCATTTGACATCCTGTCCTTCGAGACCCAGCCATTCAGAGAGATGATGTTGATGTTTTGACACCCAGTGTCATTCATAACATTTTCTGAGGAGTAATTCTCCCCTCCAAAAGTAATTAAAAGAAAAAAAAAAGGCCAAATGGAAGAATAGAAACTGAGAGTCATCTTGACAACCGCCAAATTTTGGATTTTGAATGGACCTCAGTGACATCTAGTATAATCCATACTCAGTCTCTACCCCCACCCCACCCACTCCCAATGTCCATTATAGCAAATCCAAGTTTTTATCTTTTTTTTTCAGACCTCCAGGGAGGAGAAACGTTATACCATATGAAGCAGCCCATTCCGTTTGGAAATAACTCTTAATTGTTGGGACATTTTTCCTGACGTCAAGCCTGTATTTAACTATTTGTAACTTCCACTTGTCTCTCTTCCTTCTGTTTCCTGAGGACAAACAAAATAAATCTATCTCTGTTCTTCATGTCAGTTTTCTCAGAAAGCTTCCCAGACGACTTTTCAGACTTTAAGACGACGCTCATGCTCCCGCCAGAGTCTTGTCTTCATCTGGTTAAATGGCCCCAGTTCTACCACACGGTCTTCATATTTTGTGGACTTCACTACTCTGGTTGCCCTCCTCTAGCTAATGACCTAATAATGACAATGGTTGTAATAATTAGAATAATAATTTTCCATTTCAATTCAAAGCTGATTAGCTTTAATGAGCAGAATTGAACACAGTTCTCCGAGTGTGGTCTGATCAAGGCAGAGAACTATCAATCACTCCTGTACTTCTGAAAGTTATGCTTCCTGTGTTTGGTCTGTGGTTGTACTATCTTCCTTTTTACCAGAACTGGCACCCCACTCAAAACATATGAAAAGGGCAAGCAAAGTACAACCATGACAACGTTTCTCCAACTTTGAAAAGGCCAAAGGCCAAGTGGCTTCCATGTTGGATGCTGATTTTTTACACTCCTTGTGCTTTGCTGAAATTCAAAGCAAGATACAAGGATTCTGAGGAAAGATTTGGGTGATTTCCAAAGTACCACGTTAGTTATTTTTAAGTATTGCATTACATTAGGCTTGTCATTTTGAAACATGTGAAATTGTTAATGAATAGACTTGCAGAGACCCAATTAAACCATGTAAACAAACTGGTGATTCCTTTGGGCATCTGGAAAATTATCCTGCATCATCCGATGATTACTAGCTTAAAGGTAAAAGCTCTTATTCAAAACAGGCCGAGATTATCTAGTTGAACTGAGGATTTAAAACTTTACAGTACTTAATTAAGCATGGCTGGATAAGTGGCATAGTGCTTTCTATATAGACCACAGAGCATAGATTGAGGGCTGGGAGGGACCTTAGACACTATTCCACATACCCACAGACACATCCCTCAATTTACAGATAAGGAAAAGAGAACTGGAGCCATTATATTGTCTTTACCGAGATCACATGAGCAGTTAGGAATGTGGTCAGGATTTGAGCCTTTGTCCTATGACCAAAACTCCAATCAATACTTCCCCTGCACCAAGCTTAAATGTGTATACTTCATATCTCTTCTCTGGCAATGAGATCTTAGGAAATAACTTAAAGCTTGTGATTCTTGATCATGTTTTCTATTAAATAGGAACTGTAATATCCTTTTTTAGGCACTTGTTATCCTTAAGTGAATTAAAGTTTGTTTTTGTAAGCCCACTGGGCAACAGCCAAATCTAATTCTCAGTTCTATGTGACATTTCTCACATTGTCAATTCTGAGTAAGTGTTATACAATAACATTTTGAGAGCCTCATATGAGAGTTGATGGAGAAATATCAAATAGTATTTATTAGACTTGCCAACTATACAAAGTCCTATGCTGAGGTACTTTGCTTAGGGGTGGGAGGAAAAGCAAAGGGAGGGACGGGTGTAGGAAGTGGTTAGAAGTGACAAAGAAGGGTGGGGGGTTCTTTGCTTTGAATGTTATGAGATGATGAGTATTGCTTTTAATATCAGCAAAGTGTGAGGATGGAGAAAGAAAAAGAAAGATTAAGAGATGGTGAAGGGCGGAAGTAAGAAAAGAAAAGAGAGAGGGCTCTGCCCTCTTCTCTGATGTACTTCTTCATCTTTCTGTGGATTTTTAGGAGGCTATGTGAAAGGCGGGGCAGCCAGGTGGTGCAGTGGATAATTCAGGCTATTCCTTGGAAGGTCAAATACTGAAGCTGAAGATTAAATACTTTGGCCACATAATGAGAAGACAGGGCTCATTGGAAAAGATCCTGATGTTGAGAAAGATTGAAAGCAACAGGAAGAGGATGGCAGAGGATGAGATGGATAGATAGTGTCATGGAAACAACAAACATGAACTTGGACAGACTTCAGAGATAATGGAGCATAGAAGGGCTTGGTGTGCTATGGTCCATGGAGTTACAAAGAGTTGGACACGACTAACAACTCAACAGCAACAATAACAACATATTAAAAGGGATGTGAGTGCTTTCTGGAGTGGGTGAGATTATAGGATCTATTTGTAAAGGGCCAGGGATAGGTACTGGTGTGTTGGGAATATCATTGCTGTTAAGAGTCAGAAGACTTGAGTTTAAATCCTAATTTAGCAATATATTAACAATACGAACAAACCTAGACTAATTCCATAATCCCTCTGAAGTTCATGGTCTTTATCTTCAAATTGGTGGGGATGGATTTGATAACCTCTGAGAAATTACTCTGAATCTAGAACCATAGAAGGGTCCTATTTGCCACACTGAGTATGGAGTCACTGTAGTTTACTCTTAAATTTCATTTTTCCCATAATGCTACCTCCCTAAAACCCAGTACACTAGATCCTCGAAGTCTCCTTTCACACCACACAATAATCCTTTTAACGTCTCCCTTCTCTTCATGCTGCTTAAACTCCAAACTGTCTTTAGACTAACGAACCAAAATCTGTACCTTAGATCATCAAAGTAATGAGAGTAGACTATGAACTTAGAGAAAAGGAAAATTATAACAATTGACAAATTCTATTTTTAAAAAAATCTATCGGGTCAGCTGAGTGGTGCAGTGAGTAGAGCACTGGCCCTGGAATCAGGAGGCCCTGAGTTCAATTCTGGCCTCAGACACCTGACACACTTACTAGCTATCTGACATTGGGGCAAGTCGCTTAACCCCAATTGTCCTGCCTTCCCCCCTCCAAAAAAAAGAGCTCTTATTTTTAAAAATCTGTTGATTTTTTTCTCTTTCCAATATTTTCTACCCCCAATTAAAAGTTTACTTATAATAATGAAGAATTGACAAATTGACAAAATCACCAAACAGTAATTATGACTGATCGCATATGCAGTCTTCTCCAACCATAGTCCACCACTTTGCTAATGAAGAGGAGAAAGTGTTTCATCATCACTGTCTGGAGCCAATATTAAACATTGTGTATAATTTTAATTCTTATGTGGTTTAGTGTTGTTTTTATTCATATTAGTATAGTAATCATAGCATATTTGGGGGATAGCATGCCAAAGTGGCTAGCTCAGAGTAAGAAAAATAGAGTTTGATGAATCCCTTCTGACTGGCTTTGTGACCCTGGGCATGTCACTTTAACCACCTACCAATCGACATTGGTAGATGGACTTTCTTCACTTGGATTCCCCATATGAGTTGTGTCTAAAGTGGAGGCAAAGGCCTTCATGGTTTTAGCCCAAGGAGGCCATGGCATGACTTCAAATGGTGTGCCATCAATCAAAAAGGTCATAGGAAGGTTGACCTCATCCCACCCTTTCAGTAGTGACCAATTTGGAAGCTCATCTCTAACCACAGCTACCCTTATCTTACAATATTCCTTCATTTCACTCTTCTTTCCTTTGTCTAAGGCCTCATTTCCTCCCTTCTTAAATAGACACTTCAGACCAATTATGAGATAACCATTAGCTATGTGCCTGCAACAGTGGCTGTGAAAGTGCTATTGGGAAATCCCTGATTCCTCTCCAACCAACACCTCCCCTTCCCCCTGCAGCTACATGTATTGGCAATCAAGATGGGCTCTTAGCACTTATTCAACCAAGTGTCCTTGAGGAGTTTGGCCTTTATTTCCTTGATTAAATTAGGAGTCCTTGATGACCTCCTTGCCTCAAGGGAAAGCCTAGTTTACATGGGTTTGAGTGACATGTTTGTGACATCAGAGGCTTTTAGACCACATGGGTTTAAGTTGCATTTTTGTGACGCTTTTAAGTCATGTGGGTGAGTCGCATGTGTGACTCACCTTTGACCCTGAACAAGATATATAAACCCAGAGGTTGGCTTTCTCTTTTGGAGCTCTGAGCCATAGCAGGAATAGCCCGTGACTCTGGGCCAGCCATTGTTATGAGTTCCCCGGCTTTGGAGAAAACTCAGATGATGGTGCTTCTCTGGTAACTGTATATTGTGATTTTGTCAGATGGAAATCTGTCTTTTGATTCATGCTTATTTACTCTGTTTGTATTTGCTCTGAAGCTCAGGGTGCTGGCTTTTCCCCCTGAGATGAGTAAATGCTATTTGTATGTTGGATTAAAGTAAGATTGTTAACCTCTTAACGTTGCTTTTCTTAGTAAAGCAGATCAAAAGAACCTGGGCTTGCAGCGTTCTTGTTGTTGGGCTCGTGTTGGTTTTTCACCCCCGCAGCAGCTGCTAACCAAACTGTTGAAACACTACTCCTTCTCCCCAAGATCACATTGTGGCTCAGGTGGGTGCCCCTCTGAAGGCAGGCCCTGACCTCTGAGGCAATGAACAATGAGTAAGAACCCCACCTCCTTTGTTTTTGGTAGTCTAGAATGTCAAATCTGGTAATTTGATTTACTGATTTATTCCACATGTGCCCTTTTTTTTACTCACAAACCCACCAACCCTAGTTCAGACTCAGCCTTTTCCCCAGACTGTTGTAGTATCCTTCTGATTGAATTCCATATCTCAGGCCTTTCTCTTTTCTCCTGTTTAGCCTCCACATAGAGCTACCAAAGTAATTTTTCTAAAGCCAGATCTGTCCCTGTCCCTGTCCTACTCAATAAACTCCAATGGTTCCTGATTGAATCTTAAAGTAAATATTACTTCATATTTATCTTATCTTTTTAAAAAACATATTTTATAGTTTTTTGGTATACATAATTATTAGTATAGCACTGTATGCATATAATTTATAAATAGGTAAATATAAATATTGAGATTATGCACATTTTCTTACTGATGGGGTAGGCATCAAAGAAATTTAAGGATCGTTGCACTAGACCAATGAATTGCAAGTGATGTCTGAAGGAAAATCATGTGTGTGTGTGTGTGTGTTGTTTATAATAGAGAGGGCAACTAGGTTGCACAGTGGGTAGAGCACCAGGCCTGGAGTCAGTCATCTTCCTGAGTTCAGATCTGGTCTTAGACACTTAGCTGTGTGACCCTGGGTGAGTCACTTAAACCTGTTTGCCTCAGTTTCCTCATTTGTAAAATGAGCTGGAGAAGGGAACAGAAAATCTCTCTAATCTCTTTGCCAAGAAAACCCCAAATGGGGTCACAAAGAAAAAAAACTTAACAGCAAGACTATAGTAGAAATAGTAATGTGTGCATATATATATATGTACATATACATATAAATGCATACTATATTCTATGTGTAGTATACATACACACATATATGCACATACTGCACATGTATACAGGAACAAAATAAGGTCACGTATAGAAATTATTTACCCCTCAAAAATACTCCTTTATAAAAACAGAAGAACTTGCAACTTTCAGAAATTTATCAATTATTAAACTAACAAGCATAATTTTAGGCACTCAACAAATTGACAGAAAGTTTATTAACAGCTAATCTGATGAGTCATTCTGTGTTCATTTTGTGATTAATAGCTCAGTAATTTCTCAAAGAAAGCAGCAAGTTTGAGTCAAAGATTCTACATCTCCAAGAGACCTAGCCTATTCCCCATCTTTTCCATGGATAAGCTCTCTTTCCTCTGAGATAAGAAGAAGTTTAATTTCACCATCTGGGGTAAATCAACTCCAGCATATACCAACCACCCAAAAAAATTAAAGGAAGAGAAATTGATTTTTCTGGTTGTTAATTAAGGAAGTCCAGGTTGATCACTTGAAGGTTTGGCTAGTTTGAAGGATTAGAAGTATTTTGTCCATTCTGAAGACATTTTAGGACTTATCAGAAGCATCTATAGTGTTTGGGGTGAGTTATTTGGGGATAGCTAAATTAAACAGAAATTATAGTTTTGCAGCACTGTTGCTGTAGTCCAGTGTAGACACAAATGCAGATAAGAACTAGCCATTTTTACCTCATTATTGGACAATTATAGCTTCTTTCTCATTGCTGGTTTAGGCCTGTTTGTGGTTTATTGAAATTGGGTTAAATTATTTCATCACTTCTCACTTCGTTTATTTGATTTCTCCGAGATCATGATCTCAAGCCATAATGGGTAGTATTTTACCGTATCACCCCACATGGCAGTCTCCCTCAGGAAACAGAAGGATGACAGACAAAAGTGAAAAGCGAAGCAAGCAATGGGTATTTCTATTTCTGTCCTGCCTGGCCTTACCCCTGTGAAGAAAAATGTGGACTCCATTTGGAAGCCAGAAGGGAAACAACACATTCTTAAAATAGTGTGCATTTTAACATTTTACATTCCATGTCTTTGGCAAAAGAAGGGACCTGTAAGGAAATCAAAGAAATATAATGCAAAACCATATTGCTCTGTCACTTTGTGAGGATACCTGGGATTTGGCAAGTAACAAAGTGGTTCTGTTAAGGTCATAATTCTAAAGCTGGAAGAGACTGTAGAGGTTATCTACTCCCCAAACCCTCATTTTACAGATGAAGAAACTGAGACAAAGAGAGGTTAAGTAACTTATGGGATCATAAGATCATAGGGTTCGAGTTAGAAGGCACCATAGAGGTCATCTATTCCAACCCCCTCATTTTACAGGTAAGGAAAATGCAGTGTAGACAGCAGTTTAGTGACTGGCCCACACAGGTCACACAGATAGCATCAGAGGCATGATTTAAATATATATCTTCTTACTCCAAAATTAGTGTTTTTTCCAATATACCATACTGATTCAGTTTAAGGAATAATTTAGTAGTCTGTTCTTTTTTTTTTAATTTATTTTTAATATGTTTAGTTTTCAGCATTGATTTTCACATGTGTTTGAATGACAGATTTTCTCCCCATTTCCACCCCCCCCACTCCAAGATGGCGTACACTCTGGTTGCCCTGTT
>JAQQSZ010013871.1:0-11654 GCA_028646595.1 Phalanger gymnotis
ATCTAAGCAAGATCACAGTTGTAGAAACAAAGGACCCACAACTTGGACTTTAGCCCGTAATAGGTTTCCACACTTTGTGAGGATAGAATTGTTTATTGTACTAAAACAAGGACCTCTGCTCAGATAAAGGGAGGAGGTTTTGTTTGTGCTACTGAGTCAGGGAAAGGAAGCCCCTGGTCAGTATATGCATTTATGGAAGAGGGTAATAATGATGATAACGAATTGTAATGTTAGCTAACATTTATATAACACTTTGAGGTTTGCAGAGCCCTTGACCTGTGTCAGCTCCTTCGATTCTTCCCACAGTGTTCTGAGGTAGGTGAGGTGCTATAAGCACCTCCAGTTTTACAGATGAGGAAACTGGAGCAGGTGAAGTGACTTGCCCAGGGTCATGCAGCCACTAGTATCTGAAGCAGAATTCAAACTCGGGCGCACCTCACGACAGGTCCGGCACACCAACCACTGTGATGCCAGCCAATTGCCTCCAAAGGCCAACTGATCACTTTCTTCATCAGTATTCTTGCCTTTAGGACTCGCCTGCCCCTTCTTCTCCTGAGCCACTTTGAAATCACTTTGTCCAGGGTCCGAAAGTATGATGTTCTGTGGTAAAAACACGCTGTGGTTTTGAAATAGGTTATGCACACTCGATGAGATCCAGTGGGAGCCAAACACTCTTTCTGCCACCTGACTAGAGCACACTGCCCGTTGTCAGACTCCCGTGGGCTGGCAGAGTCGGTGCACTTACCCCAACTCCTCACTCCAATATGTGGGAGCTATGGAGCACCAGTTTCTGATTTCCTATTGGTGGCTGCTTGTTTCCCTGGGTATCTACTTGTGTAAGCCTTTACCCATCCCTTCAATCTTATGTGTCTGCAGTCTGGGTATCCATGGGGTTAGTTCACACATGTGAGGAGAGAGAGGTGAGGGAAAGCATTGTAGGCATAAAGGTGACGACCCGGGAGATGGGGGTAGGCTGGGGGTGGTGGGCACTATTTGAGGAATAGCACGATGGCCAGAGTGGCTGGAGCTTAGTGGGTATAAACTGTCAAAGGACTGGAAAAGCGGTGTGACTGGGGTCTGGGGTTGGTAGGGACGACCTGAGCAGACAGACATGTTATGGGTGAAAGGGAGCAGCATATAAAGATCTTCATATGTCAAACAGGGCCCTTTCTATTTTGTCCTAGAGGCCACAGTTTATTGAGTAGGGAGGTGATGTGGTCAGACCTGTATTTTACATAGATCATGTTGGCAGCTGAGTGGAAGATGGCCTTTGGACTTGAGACAAATCAGAAATTGGTTGCGATAGTCCAGGTGTGAGATGATGCGGGCTCAGACCAGGGTGGTGTCTGTGTGAATTCAGAGAAGGGGGCACACATGAGAGATGTTATGAAGGTACAAGAGTTGAGACTTGGGAACAGATCTGATATGTGAGGGAAGTGTCAGTGAGGAGTCAAGGATGGCAGCGAGGTTTTAGATCAATGTGGGAGTGGGAGGAAGGGGACATCCTTGAGAGAAATAGAGAAGTTCAGAAGAAAAGGGGGTTGGGCCTAGGGGGCAAAACTGAGTTCGGTTTTGGACATGTTGAAATGGATATGTCTATGGGGCATCGAATTCAGCAGGTCCAATAGGCGATTGGCAGTGCCAGACTGGAGGTTAAGAGACAGCTTAGGGCTTGGATAAAAAAGATTTGGGGGTCATCCGCACAGAGATGATACTGGAATCATGGGACCTCATAAGGATCAGCATGTGAGATCATTTAGAGGAAATGAGATTCCCAAGAAAGACCCTTGAGGTACATCCACAGTTACTGGGGATGACCTGGAGGAATATCATACAAGAAGACTAAGGATTGGTTGGACAAGTAGGAGAAAAACCAGGAGAGAACAATGTCCTGAAGAACCTGTCGAGGAGAGTGTCCACAGGGGAAGAGGGCTAGTGGTTAGACCGTGGGTTAGAAATGGAATTAGGGTGCTGAAGGCTGCAGAGAGGTCAAAAGGGGTGAGGTTTGACAAAAGTCCTTTATATTCTCTGGGTAATGATCATTGGTGACTTTGGAGAGAGCAGATTCAATTGCATGATGATGATGACGATGGAAGTCTCTAAACTGCAGAGAATTTAGCGTGAAAGAAGAGGAAGTGAAGTTGTAAACAACTTTCTCAAGGATTTTCTCTACAAGATGGAGGAGAGACATAAGATAATCAGATGAGGGGCTTTTGTTTGGTTGGATTTTATTTTGGGCTTGTTTGTTTTGTAAGAATGGCGGAGAAATAAGCACATTTGTAGGAAGCATGGATGCAACTAGGAGACAGAGGGAGATGCAAGATGTCAAAGAGAGAGTGGAGTCGGCAGGGGAGACATCTGCTGGTGAATACGGGATGGGATACATTGGAGGTGACTGGAGGGAGATTATCTGTGACAAGGAGAAGGACCGCCCCTTCATGTGAGACAGGAATGGAGCAGGACTGCCTTGTGCTACTCAGGCCCTGGAGAAATGTAACATAGGGAAGGACATAGCAGAGCCTATCAAGAGGGAGACTGACAAGAAGCACAATCCCTCTTGGACTGCATGCGGGGAGGCACTTTGAGAGCTCCTTGGTGCATGGGATGAACCACTTCATCCACTTGTACCTGAGCCAGGTTGCCCTTGCTCTGTTCAAGTCTGGTTGGAGCATGGCCTGTGCTACCTGCCCAGGAAGCCATCCCCCTCTCAAGGACTGCAGCCTAAATGCCAAATACCAGAGACTGAATCGTCTTCAGCATGGCCATGGGAACACCTCCAGCTTGAAGCCCTCGTTGTGTTCTTGCTATACAAGGAGCTTGTGCACTAGTCTGTTGTGGTTTATAAAAACAACTAGCAAACCACAGCTTACCTTGGTATTTCTTTTCTCTTCCATACCCTACCCCTTCTCTCCTCCCTCCACCCTCCAGAAAAAAAAAAACCCAGCTCCTCTTTTAAAAATAAACCTGTTGCAGATGTGTATCTGTTAGAAGGGGGGGGGGGGAAACTGGGAGAAGATGTCTGGATGACACGAGATGAGGGGAAGAGAAGAAGGAGCTCTTGGTGAATGACCTCAGTCTTTTTCTGGCAAGCATTAGACATGCTCCTCTGCTGATGGGGTAATAGGAAGGGTAATATGAACAGCCTGATGAAGGATGAAAAGGCTTGTGATAGCCATTGTAGTGAATGGCATAGTGAATCGGTTAGGAAGGTGCAAAAACAATCTGCCTTGCTTCAGTGAGGGCCCAATTGAGATTATGCAACACAAACTTGAAGTCGAGCTACTGACATATTTTTGTGATTTTCCCTAGCCCTGTTCAGCACCATGTGGCTGAGAACAAAGTGACTGAATGATGGGAGTGCCCAAGGATGGCACTTGGGCAAGGCCTGATGGGTGTAGGATAAGTAGGCAAAGTGCTTTAGTGTAGTGGCAAGTATTCTAATACATTCATATGCCATAATTTGTTCAGTCTTTCCCTGATTGGTTTTCAGACTTTTGCCACCTCAAAAAGGAGTTGCTATAAATCTTCTTTTTTTCTGATTAGAGACTGTTTCCCCCTTTCCTTTGATTTATCTGGAGCCTGCAAAACCTTTTCAATGTTCCATAATCAAAATGTGCAATGTTATCCTTTAGGATCATTTTGGTTGCTGCCTTTTGTTGAAGAACTCTTCCCCTGAAGTCTGCTTCCCAACATAGGAGTCTCCACTTCTTCCTCTCACTCTCCTCATTCCTTTCCATCTGGCATTTTGCAGTTAAAATGCTCCCTCCAGAGTCACTATTGGCCTCTTAATTGCTTAATCCAATGGACTTTTCTCAATCTTCATTCTCCCTGACCTCTCTGCTGTCCTGAACACTGACAACCTCCCTGTTTTCTCTGATACTCTCTTCCCCCTAGGTCTTCGTGGCACTACTCTCTCCCGGTTCTCCTCCAGCCTATCTGACAGCTCCTTCTCAGTCTCCTTTGCTGGATCTACGTTGAGCCCACTACATGCCTGCTAATCACGAGGGTCCCCCAAGGGATCCATTCTGAGCCCACTTCCTCTTCTCCCTCTATACTGTTTTGCATGGTGATCTCATCAGTGTCCGTGGAGTCAATGATCGTCTCTATGGCGATGATTCTCCACTCTACTTATCCAACCTCTCTCCTGACTCTCAGTTTTGAATCTCCAACTGTCTAGCGGATATTTCAACCTGGATGGCCTGTAGACATCCGAAAGTCAACTCGTAGAATCCCAAGAGGAAAATATAGGAATGTCTCGATAAGGCCTTTGCATACTTGCTTGAGAGAACAGGCCTAGGCCATTCCCCAAGCACTTGGCTGATCATTAGCACGCATCCCTCTCAGCATCAGTCATCCCTTGCTTTTTGTGTTCATCCCCCAAACCAGCTCGATTTCCCCTTTCATTAATGAATCCTCCACTTTACCCAAGAAGTTGGAATGCATCTGTGATAGGAGCCTATGGGACAGGACAGAAGTCATTAGTGTTTTCTGATCTGGGGACCACTGGGGGGCCATGACTGCTCCAGGAAACAGCAATCCTGTTCTCCCCCGTCCTAAAGAGGGAGAGGGAAGAAATCTCACGAGAAGGGAGAAGTGAGTAATATGCTCAGAGTAGGACATGACTTCTCCATGGTAACTGAGAAAGGAATGGGAGGAGTGAGTTCCCAAGTGCTATTGCTGCTGGCACTGCTGCCACAATCAGAAGCTGAACTATGTGGAAGCTGATACAGAAAAACACCACCACCACCAACAACAACAACAAAAGAACCACACTGTTTGCCTGGAAGGATGATGGTGATGCTTCCCTCTCTCTTCTCTATCCTCCCCCTTCTCAGGGAGAGTGGGTATCACTTACAAAGCTTGTCTCTGTTTCTTGAAATTTTATCTTTTATATTTCTATTCACCTAGTCTCTACAAGCCAGTACTAAGACAAAAACTATGGTTAACCCACATATGGTCTGTTACATGAGAGCGAACACAAAGAAAACGCTTTCTAAATCACTGGGAAGGTGTCCTCAGCTGGTAGCTGGAGAGGAACTAGAGAGATTTGGGTGATCAATAGTATTAAAACTGCCCCAAATCAGGTGTAGCAAGTATAACCGGGGCCATTCTCCCAAATCCAGGCAGGCTCCATCTGGGTACCCTAAAGTGCTTTAGGCTGTATCTTCTCTCCTACTACATCTCCTGGGGCACCCTCCCCTCCCTTCCCCTCCCCTGACAGCAGGTTAAGTTCCAGCGGCTAGCCCTTGACTTCCATTCATTCTCTTAACACCAATTACTTTTTTAAAGGGGACATTTACTTCCCAGACATACCAAGAACCAAAACACAAATGTGCCCTCCCTACCCACCCACATACACCTTGGGGGCACCCACTTCCCTCTTCCCAATACCTCAGCTCATTACAAATTGGGAGATGGAGGGCAATCTGGTATGCTTCCTGAGACCGCTCAGTGGAGGTGGTGTAGTGGATACAGTCCTGGGCTTGGAATCAGGAAGACCTGAGTTCCACTCTGGCCTCAGACATTTACTAGCTGTGTGACCCTGGCCAAGTCACTTAACTCTGTTTGCCTTGGTTTCCTCATCTGTCAATTGAGTTGGAGAAGGAAATGTCAGGATTGTTGACAGGAAGATCCCAAATGGGGTCACGAAGAATCAGACATGACTGAAATGGCTGAACAAGGACAGAAAAGGATGGATTAAAAGATGAGATTAAAATGGTGTGTACCTCAAAGAGTTGTGGTGAGGCCCAAATGAGATACTATTTGTAAAAGGCACTGTCAGCATAATGCCTGGCCCTTGGGAGGTGTATAATAAAATGTTTATTCTCCTCCCTCCCTTTCCCTTCTACCTTGTGAGGTCAAAAGCAAGAGAAGCAATATTATGATTAAAAGGGAGAAACAGGGAAACTAGTTTATGCTTAAAGGCACCATAGAGAAGAGATGCATGTCAAGAGTAAAGACATGTACAACAAATCATTCAGTCAGTCAGTCAGTCAATCAGCATTTGTTAAACACCTTCGATGTGCCAGGCACTGTGCTCAGCAGCACTAGAGATAGGAAAAGAGGCAAAAGACAGTCCCTGCCCTCAAGGAGCTCCCAATCTAGTGGGAGAGACAACAACCAAACAGTTGGGTATGAACAAACCATACGCAGGAGAAATAAGGGAGAATTAACACAGAGAAAGCACCAGAATCAAGGGGCGTCAGCACGTTTCCTGCCAAAAGAGGCAAGATTTTAGATCAGACTTAAACAGAGCCAGGGAGGTCAGCAGAGGAGGGAGAACATTCCAGGAATGGGCCCAGCCAGAGAAAATGCCCAGGGCTGAGAGATGGAGGGGAGGCCAGGGTCAGCGGATGGAAGAGCATGTGGGAAGAAGGGATGAGAAGACAGGAAGGCTTGGGGAGGGCGGGGATTGGATAGGAAGGGACACGGCTTTGTATTTGGTCCTGGAGGTCTTAGAGGAGGGGCGTGAACACAGTAGGATCTGAACTTTGGGAAAATCACTTTGACAGCTGAGTGGAAGATACACTGGAGGGGTGAGCATCTTGAGGCACGCAGACACACATGTATATGTGTGTGCATGTGTGTGCGTGTATGTGTATGTGTGTGCATACGTGAGTGTATGTGCATATGTGTGTGCGCATGCGTATACGTGTGTGCGACTGTGTGTGTGCTTGTGTGTGCGCATTGTGTATGTGTCTGTGCATGTGTGTATGTCTCTGTGTATATGTGCGCACGCATGTGTATGTATGTGTATATGTGCATGTATGTGTGCATGTGTGTGCGTGTATGTGTATGTGTGTGCACACGTGAGTTTATGTGAGTATGTGTGTGCGCATGTGTATGCGTGTGTGTGCGCATTGTGTATGTGTCTGTGCATGTCTCTGTGTATATGTGTGTGCGCATGTGTATATGTATGTGTATATGTGCATGTGTGTGCATGTATGTGTATGTGTGTGCATGCGCGAGTGTGTGCGTATGTGTGTGCGCGTGTGTATATGTATGTGTATATGTGCATGTGTGTGTGCTTGTGTGTGCGTGAGTGTGTGTGTACGTGTGTATATGCATGTGTGTGTATGTGCATGTGTGTGTGTGTGCATGTGTGTATATGTGTGTGAGTTTGTGTGTATGCATGTGTGTGTGTGTGTGTGTGGAATCAACCAATTCATACTTACATATATCAGTTCTTTCTCTGCAGGTGGACCCCGTCTTCCTCCAAAGGTCCTTTGTCATTGATTCGAATGTCCGTGCTCCTCAAAATAGCTTAGTCGTTCAGTTACTCTCCAAACAACGTTGCTGGTACTGTAGTGCAGACAATGGATTCCTGGTTCTGATCGTTTCACTCTGCATTATTTCATGCAAGTCTTTCCACATTTTGCTAAAGTAACCCTGCTAGTCTTTTCCTACAGCACAGCAGTATTCCATCACAATCACATACATAGAGCTTATTCAGCCATTCCCCAATAGATGATCATCCCCTCAGTTTTCAGTTCTTTGCCACCACAAAAAGAGCTGCTATAGATATTTTAAAATATATAGGTCCTTTTCCTCATTCCCTGTGCACTTTGAGAAACAGACCTAATAGTGGTATTGCTGTGTCAAAGGGTATACACACCTTCATAACTCTTTGGGCGTAATTCCAGATTGCTCCCCCAAACTGGTTGGATCACTTCACAATTCCACCAACAGTGTATCAGTGTTCCAATTTTTCACAGCCCCTCCAACATTTGTCATTTTCCCCTTCTTGTATTTTAGCCAATCTGATTGGTGTGAGAAGGTTGTTTTAATTTTCATTTCTCTAATCAATAATGATTTAGAGGTTTTTAAAATATGATTATATATAGCTTTGATTTCTTCTTCTAAAACCTGCCTGTTCATACCCATCAACCATATATCAATTGGGGAATGACTCATATTCTTCTCAATTTGATTCAGTTCTCTATATATTTGAGGTATGAGGCCTTTATCTGAGAAACTGTCAATAAAAAGTCCGCCCCCCTCCAATTTCCTGCTTTTCTCCTAAAGCACTTTAAATTTTACAAATATCTCATTTTATCCTGAAAACATCCCTGGGAGTTAGGCACTATTATCCCCATTTTAAAGATGAGGAAACTGAGACAGAGATTAAATGACTGGTGCGGAGTCACACAGCTAGTAAGTGTCTGAGGGCATTTTAACTTCCTTCTTTCGGACTGCATGTCTAGCACTCTGTCCACTACACCACCTGGGTGCCAACTCCCAATGATAAAAACCTCAGTGCCAGATAGAGTTACAACAGAACTCACCTCAACATTCAAAGAAAAGTTCTTAATTTTAATGTTTCCTAAACTGCTTACGATAATAAGAGATCCTATCAAATACCTTCTGTCACAAAAATGTGATCTTAATAATTGAAGGGGAGGAGAGTAGAGGAAATTAACTGTAGGCCCTTACCTCTTATAAACTTTAATGCAAATATATATATACATATATATAAAATTTCAACAAAGATGCTAGAGCAACATAAAAATGAGAGTACGCACAGTATGCACCATGACCAGGTTGGATTTTTGGACGGCAGAGTCAGGACAACAGAGCGAAGCCAGCATTTTGGAGAGTTCTCCCAATACATCTCCTCTGCAACGACTTAAAAAAAAACATGCCAAATGAAATTCTGAAAAGGAAAGCCAATTAAAAATCACAGTGAGTCATTTTCTAGCCCAGGGAGCTTAAGAAGACAAAGAGGTCTACAGATGGTGGGTCAGGGGCCAGTGGCACCAGTGGTGGTGGTGGTGGCAACACCTGGCTGTGAAGGTGTTGCCACTGGGATGGCAAGAGCCTGAACAGCTGGTCAGAAAGTGGTCCCATGGGACTAGCACTGGGAGCAGGTGCAGGTGCTATCTGGCACAGGGCAAAGAGAGAAGCAGTAATAGTGATGAGGGAGCCGGGGCCCCACCTGGGTAAGGATCAGAGCTCAGGCCAGGAGGACGGTTATCAGACCTCTCCCCACATCACACTACTTTGGAAGCACTGAAAACTTACAGGCCCTCAGACTGAGTTGTGAAGGCGGAAGAAGGACAAAAGAAGAATGGAGCTCAGGCCACATATCCCCCATCTCCCACCCCCAGAGTTGAGCAGAGCCCAACACTAACATAACATTCAAAGTTAAGGAATTGGCTGGAAAAATAAGCAAACAAACGAACAAACAAACCAGAAAGAACTAGGACAGGGGAGCTCAAGACATAAATTCAGAAAAAACACGACAACATGAAAGCATCTTCAAGTAAAGCCTCAAAGAAAAATGCAAATTGGAAACAAGCCCAACAAGAATTCCTAGAACAAGCTGATTTCTTTTTTTCTGCTTTTTATACAATAAGAGAGGTAGAGAGAAGGATAAAATATAATAATGGATAAAATGAGATATTTGTAAAATTCAAAGTGCTAAAGGAGGAAAGCAGAAATTGAGAGAAGAAATGAGAGCCATGCAAGAATATTATGAATAGAGAATTAACAGCTCGCTAAAAGAGGCGCAAAAAGTGATCAAAGAAAGTCTCCTTCAAAAGCAGAATTGGCCAAATGGTAAAAACAAGTACAAAAGTTCACTGAAGAAAGTAGTTCCTTAAAAATGAGAATTCTTCAAGTGGGAGTTCAGAGTTCAGTTGGCCTGTAATGGGTTAAGTTTAAAAATCCAGCTCTTCTTGCCACAAAGAATTTAACTGACCTTGGGAATGTATGTGAAAGCAAGGGAGTTGGGCCCGATAGCTTTACAACACCAAGCTATCCTTCAAGGATGTCTGGTTTCCTGTCCAACAGTCTGGGCTACCGTCTCACACCTGGTCTCAAACAATGAGTACCTCTTAGTTTCAAGAGAGAAGCCCCCATTACCAAACTTCCAGCCAGTCATGTTGTTCCTTGCACCTCAGCTCTGCAACCAATCGTGTTGCCCAGATCCCATCATCTCGGTTCTGCCCTGTTCTGGTCTTTGTTCTGTACTCCCCCAAACCTATATAAGGGAAGCTGTCCTTTTGCTTGGGGTCTGTGGCAGAAATGGAGGCAAGCCACTGACCTTTTTATTGCCAGGTACCATGCTCCTGTTGAGAAATGTTATCTTGCTTGGAGATTTGCTTCAGTTTACCCTTTTATTAAACTCTCAGATGAGACAGCCTGGACGTCATATTTCAAGAAATTGTAAAGGAAAACTGCCTAGGTATCTTGGAACCAGAGGGCAAAGTAGAAATTTAAAGTATCCACTAGGCACCAAAATGAAAACTCCCAGGAATAGTACCACCAAAATCCAGAGCTCCCAGGCCAAGGAGAAAATACTGAAAGCAAGCAGAAAGAAACAATTCAAATACCACAGACTTGCAATCTGACATTCCAGAGAGCAAAGGAGCTAGGATTGAGATCAAGAAGGACCTACTCGGAAAAACTGAGTATATTCCTTCAGGAGGAAAAATGTCTGCTTAATGAAATAGCGGACTTTCAGGTATTCCTGACAAAAAGACCAGAGCTGAATAGAAACCCTGACATTCACACAGAAGAATCAAGAGAAGCATGAAAAGATAAACATGAATGAGTAACCATAAGGGTCTTTGCAGTTTGATGAGGATAAGCTGTTTCCATTCCTCTATGAGATGATGATGCAGGTTAGATTTATACTAGAAATAAAGGACTGATTCAATAAAAGAAAATTCATATTAATCTGTGAGAAAACTGCTACATTCATATATGTGGCCTATTACATTAACAACAAAATATCTTTTAAAATAGGTTATTACATCAATACATTCTTTAAAAAAAGCTTTCGACAGAATTCAACAGCCATTTGTGTTCACAGCACTATAAGGTACAGGAATAAGTGGACTTTTATGAATTATGGAGAAAAGTCTATTTTAAACCCATATCCAACATAATGGAGCAAGGCTAGAGTTCTTTCCAGTAGGCCCGTTTTCAACACTGTTATTTGATAAAGTTTTAGAAATTGTTAATTATAGCAATAAGACAAGAATAGCAAATTAAAAGAATAAACACAGGCAAAGAGAAAATGAAACATTGACTCTTTTGCAGATGATATGATTGTCTGGAATTCCCTTAAGACCCAGCTAAAATTCGATTTAAGTATTTTTAAAATTCAGCATAATTACAGAATGTAAAATAAACCTACAGAAGGCATTAACATCTCTGTTTATTACCAAAAATACAGCAGGAAAAGAAGAAATGCCATTCAAAATAATTCCAGAATGCATAAAATGTTTGAAAGTCTATGTACCAAGACACACAAATTATATGATATTTAAGTACAAAGCAGTTCTAACAGAAATAAACACAGACCCAACTACTTGGAACGGGGCTGCTAGGTGGTGCCATAGTACATGGAGTGCTGGAGTCAGGAAGTTCGTAGAGTCAGGAAGATACATCTATCTCCTGAGTGCAAATCTGGCCTCCAACACTTATTAGCTGTGTGATCCTGGGCAAGTCAGTTCACCATGTTTGCCTCAGTTTCCTCACCTGAAAAATGAACTGGAGATGTCATTTTTGCCTCTGGGCTTCCCTGACTTCTTTCAAGTCTTAGCTAAAATCCTATGTTTTTCTACAAGAAACCTTTCACAATCCCCCATTGGTGGAGATTACAAACATGTTAGAGACAAGCCTGGAAGTTCCCCATAGACATAGCA
>JAQQSZ010013872.1:0-11654 GCA_028646595.1 Phalanger gymnotis
CGTGGATTTCCAGTAGACCAATAACTCTTAAATTTTCTCTCCTGGATCTATTTTCCAGGTCAATTGTTTTCCACATTAGATATTTCACATTTTTCTCTATTTTTTTCATTCTTTACATTTTGTTTTACTACTTGATGCCTCATAGAGTCATTAGCTTCCACTTGCTCAACTCTAATTTTTAATGAGTTACTGTCTTCATTTTGCTTTTAAGTCTCCTTTTCCAGTTGGTTGATTTTACTTCTCAGGGTGTCATTTTCTCTATTTAGATTCTGAATCTCTGTAGCCATTTTGCCAATCTTATTCTTTAGGGACTTGATTTCGTCAGTGGATTTTTTTTTCCATTTTTTCTTTTACCTCCCTAATTTCGTTTTTTAAATCCTTCTTTAGCTCTTCCAGTAACGCTTTTTGGGCTGGAGAGGTATCAGATGTGGATATGGTGTCATCGTTATCCTCTTCTAAATTGGTATTTTGATCCTGCCTGTCTCCATAAAAAGAATCAATGGTCCTCGGTTTTTTTTGTGTGTGTTCTTCATGTTGGTTAGCCTTTTCCTGGCTTTACAATAAATTTCTGCTTTTGGGCTCAGGGCTCACTGTCTCAGCTTTCTTATTCTGGGGATTGTGAGTCTTGTTGTTGGCTTTGTGAATTATAGCCTTCAGTTTCCTGAGGTGTGGGGGAGAGGGTCTGGCTGCCCAAAATCTGCTCTTCTCCTGGAGTTGTTCTCCAGTACTGTTGCTCTTCAGCAATGGTCTCAGCTCTCTGTTGTTTGGGCTGGGTGTCTGGCACTTCCTCTGGGGGAGCCAGAGTGTGTCTGGGCTCCTGGTGATGACCCCTACTGGCTCTGCCCCTCTGGGACTCAGGTACTCCCACTACTAGGCCACTGAAGCTCCACTTCTGTCTCCTCTATTCCAGTGTTTTTTTTTTCTTTTTTCCTCTTGGGAATTCTCTGGGTGGGGAGGGGAGGGATTAGAGCTGTTTACCTGGCCATTTTGTCTCCCAGAAGTTCAAGAAGCGTTTCATACCTTTGGGCTGCAAGCCTCAGGAGTTGGTATCTCACGGTCAGTGGCGTCGCACTGCCTCTCGTCGCTTCCACAGAGTGCCGTCCTGTGTTGGGAGGCCTGGAGATCTCCACTGGTTTCAGGCGCCTGGCTTTCTCCCAGCCCGTCTCCCTTGTGGGTTTCCTGGCCAGTTGCTTCTGCTTTGGTCCCATCTGGAGCAGCCTACATGCCGAGTGCTCTCCTAGCCTACAGATTCGTTCCTTCAGCCTTTCAGACTCTCCTGGCTGGGAAATTTGCCCCACTCAGACTTCTCATGGTTTCTAACTCTCTCAAATCTGCTCAAATTCACTTTTTTATAGGAATCTGACGGAACTTATGAGAGAGCTCCAGTAAGACGCTGTTTTCACGCGGCCATCTTGGCTCTGCCCCCTTCCCCACTTAATTTCTTATGCCAGCTTGTGATATGCTGAAACCATGCTGGGGTAAGTTGCACTGTGGAAGGGGTAACTGTGTGTTAAGTGAGATCATGCTGCTAGTAAGTAGCAGAGTTAAGGTTTCACAGCCAAGTCCTTGGAGTTCAATCTATCCCTCTTCCCACTTTACAACATTTCCTCTCCATCCTATCCAGTCAGGGTATGTGGGTCTACTTTCAGTGAAGGAAGAGAGTATCTGTCCTTAGAAATCCTTATCCAACACACGACAGCTAGAAAATATTCTGATATGGATAGCACTCTAATGTATTTATCATATAATATTATTGGACAAGCAATTTATTATCTCTATTGGTGCCTTACCTTCCTACTAAACTGTGAGTGAACACTATGAGGTCAGTGACCTCTTATTATCTAAGCTTTGCAAGTTCCCCAGCACTGTACAGTAAGAATAAATATTTAATTTAGTAAATAATTAGATAGGTTCTGCCATCCTCATTGCCTGTGCTGAATTGATCCCAGGGCCTATTACATACATAAAGATACCCTTGAATGTACTTGGCAGTTTGACAAAGTTCAGGATCATGGGATCACAGAATTAGATACGTGAGACCTTCAAGGCCACTTAGTTGAGACTCTTCATTTTGTAGTTGAGGTAAACTTGGAGGCCCAGAGAGATGAAAGGAGTAGCCCAATTTTACTTAGGTTGTAAGTGTCAGAGTCAGAATGTGAATGTGAGTCATAAGTCCATGGGACTGCTGGCTTTCTCTGCTCTTTGCAAAGAGGGAGCACTCATTTTAGGTCCTCCATAGGACTAAGTCATGAAGCCAAAAGTCTGGTGTCTGTTAGCTCATGGGCAACTCTGCCTTGTTAGACCTCTCTCAGTAAGAGAAAAATAGCCATGATTTGAGCCCTGAATAATGCAAAATGACTTAGGTCTTGAGAAAGATTAAGGCAACATAGAAGAGCATAACTATTTCCATGTTTGGAGGCTACCGTAGGTAGAATGAAGGGAGCTGAATCAGCAAGCAAAGCTTTTCCTGTGGCTTTATCCCTTTCCTTTTAAGGCCGGTGATATGGTGAGAGACAGCCGAACACCATGGAATCTGCTTGAGGAACAAGAATATACACAAGAAATAAACAAGGGTCTATTCATGTCTTCTCACCCCTGTTTGTCTAGGCTATGTAGCAAGGAAAATAAACACTGCACATCCGGGAGCACTTCAGACTGTCTCCCAGGGATTTTGGCAAGTTTGTATCTCCTTGAGAGCAGCCCCCTCCATGCTGCAGGACACAAAGGAGCCATGCTTGAGGTGGGTTGGGCAGAGCAGGTGTCTGGGGTCCTAGACAATATTCCAATTCCCTCTGGGGACAGTTAAAGCACCAAGCTGAAGGGGTCCAGACAGACAAAGTTAGAGCTTCCTAGAAACAGACATTTCTTGGTCAGGTAAGGACCATTTGAAAGGATTCAAAGATCTCCTACAAAAGAAAAACCCTAGTGCTTTAAACTCCAAGACATATAATAAATTTCAGAGTTCCAATAACAAACAACAAATTTTGTACAAAACCAGGAGAAAAACCTTGAAATATAAAGGAAAGTAAATTCAAGTAAGGTGAGACTGTTTTGTACTCACTAGAAGCCACAGGAAGGAATAGAAGAATGAGTTATGAATAGCAAAGAAGCTCAAGAAATAACTGATGACATACCCTGTAAATCTCAACCTAACCATAATGAATCAAAGGATGGATATCTAATCAAAAGAGGCATTCAAAGCACTACTAGAAATAGAACTAGATTTGAGCAATATATTTCCTTTTCAAACACCTCAGACCAAAAAAAAATATAAGAAAAGGGAATAAATACAGTAACCAAGGACAATAACAACAGCAAGATGCTAAAGAGATTTCTTTCTAAAGTACACAAGGAGACAAGGGTGAAACTAAAAGCCAAATACTGCAAATGGTGGATAAATAGGCTTGAACCATCATGGACTAAAACCTTGTGACACTTTCTCTATGGTGAATCAAGATTTTTATGAGAGAGTCCATAAAAGAATGGGAAGGTCCATAAAAGGGAAGAGTAGAAAAAGAAGGCATAGGGGAATAGATGATATATTCTAATCAAGCAAAAAGTTAAAAATTAAGAGGCAACAACTCCTGTATTCTCTCAGGAGGAGGGGAGGTTACTGGAAAATGAATATGGAGGCAAAGAGAAGGACATAGGAAAAAAGGGGAGAAATCTTGTTTTAATGGTTTAAAGCCATATCACTGATGAATCTTTCTATTAAGGAATAGATATATTCAATAAAAAAATGGGGGCCTCACAATAGGTAGAATCCACAGAGATTTGGTGCTTAAAGAGACGACTTATCCTGCCCCAGGAGAAGGGGAAATAGAGTTCTTTGGAGCAACTGAAATCCATCAGATTGAGAAAGTATGGACTCAGGGAGAGATTTCATGACAGTTGAGAGAGAATGACTATGGGGAAGGCAAAGATTAATACTAAATGGTGCATTCAAGGACATAAGAAAGTTCCTTCCATGGGGCAATATCCTCTTTATCATCTGTAAGCAATGTTATTTTTAAAAGGGAGAAAGAACAGAAAAAAAGAAACAGTGAGTAAAATCTACGAAGCAGTACCACATAAATTCTCTAGAAGAGGGAAGCCAAAACAGGTTCCTTAGAAATTTTAACTCAATGAGCAATGCAGGTACTAAATAAATCTAAACACCATGAATAAAAGAATAAAAGTCTATAATAGACAGAAAGGGAAGATAAGGAATGAAGATAAAGAGGGAAAGAAATCCTTTTTTGGAAAAAGGCACAGAAAATGAAATTTTAAAAACTAATGAAGAAGATAAGTTGAAAGAGAAGAGAAGGGAAAATTTCCTTGATTACTTAACTGAACAGAAGAAAGAAGGAAAGAATAAAACAAGTGGATAAAGAAAGAAAAAGAAACTAGTAAGTTAAGCAAAACTCCAAAAGTAGAGAAAGGGATAATAAATAGTGTGGGTTGGAGGGAAAGGACCTTGAAGGTAACAAGAAGAAAGCCATTGACAATAGATTGTTTTGGAATAGATTAAGCTAAAATAGTCAATGAGAGAAAAAAGGAAGAAGCAGAAAAATCCTAATTTGAAAAAAAAATTAGAGACAAATGGAGGAAAATATAAATTTAACTCTCAAAACTTTAAATATAAATGGATTAAATAGTCCAATAAAATGGAAAAAGAGAAAACAAAAATCCACTATCTGTTGCTTTCAAGAAACACACCTAAAAATAAAGATTATGTGCAGAATAAAATGAGGTACTGGGGCCAAATGTATTGTGCATCAAGTGAAAACATAAAAGCAAGAGTTGTAATTATTCTCTCAGATAAAGCAAAAACAAACATTCACAACATAAAAAGAAAAAAGCAAGGAAACTTCATTATGCTGAAAAGAACCATAATAACAAGTCAACATCAATATACAACTCGTGTGCTCCAAATGCCTTAGCATATAAATTGGTAAAGGAAAAATAGAATGAATTATAAGAAGATGTAGACAGTAATACAATAATAACTGAAGATTCCAAAGTTCCTCTCTCAGTTTTGGAGAAGTGTAACAGAAAAAGTAAACAAAAGAGAAATTGAACTAATTTCTGGAGAGAATAGAAATGAAAAATTATTACACCTTCTAAGCAGAACAACAAAAAATATGTATTTCTCACTACCATGTGGAACTTTAAAAAAAACTTGACCATATATTAGGGCACGAAGATATTGCAAACAATATTAAAGGGTGGAAATAGCAAGCATATCCTTTACAGACCAAAGCACACTAAAAATAGTAATCTGTTCAGAGGCCACAAAGGAAAAATATAGACCCAAATGGAGACTTAGCAATATATTCACAAATAACAAGTGGGTCAAAGAACAATCATAGAAAAAATCATTGATTATGTGAAAGAAAATTATAACGACGAAACAAAATACCAAAAATTTTGAGATTCAGCTAAAGCAGTCTTCAGGAGAATAATAGTATTTCTAAAAATATACATTAACAAACTAGAAAAAGAGAGGATTAATGAACTGGATACGCATTTTAAAATCTTAAAAAGCCAACAAATAAGCAAACCTAAAATAAGCACAGATGAGGAGATATTAAAAAAGAGGACTAAGTAAACTGGAAGCAAAAGCAAAGTACAGAAATGAGTTGCTTTCCTTTAGAAAAGCAGATCAAAGAACTTGTGCTAGCAGCCCTCCTGTGTGCTGGTGTTATTGGTCTTACACCCTCCCACTGCAGCTGCTAGCAACATTGTTGTTACAAGAGCTTTACAAATATCTAATTTTATCCTCTCAACAACTCTAGGAAGTAGGTGCTATTATCATTTTAATTTTACAGATGAGGAAACTCAGGCAGACAGGGATTAAAGTGACTTGCCCAGAGTCATGCAGCTAGTATAAGCCTGCAGCTATATTTGAACATAGGTCTTCCTGATCCCAGCAGGGGTCCACTGCCCCACCTAGCAACCTCCTAAGACTTGAAAAAATTTTGACTATGACATCAGGTTTTACTAATAAAGACGAAATGTAATCTAGATAGATGTAAAGTCTTCCCAGAGTTAGGCCCCTGGCTGCCCAGCTCTCTCTGCCCCTTCCTTCCTACAACAATACTCGCCAGTCCATTGTCTCATTAAAAAACGGTGTTTAATGAATAACTAGTTATGCGTAGGGTCTTGTGCTAGGCTGAGCTGGATGTAGCAACTAATAAGACAAGTTTCCATCCTAGAGAAACATAGTCTGATGGAATACAGCTATGACTTCTTTATAAACACTCACAAATATCCCTAGATCCAAGCCCAGATCCCGACACCTGGACCCTAGACTCAGGCACCAGACTGAGTCCAATAGGTTCCTCTCATCTCCCTTACCTAGCTGGGTTATATCTTCTTTGTCAAGACCCTTTGACATTGCTGGGTCATACTCAGCCTGTTGTTTTATATTTAGTGTTGACACAAGTATTGCTTCAACCTTGGCTTTTTCACATCCTTCATCTACTCTCCCTGCATCTTATCAAAGGCAATTCCTTTGCTACCCAAACACCTCCCCTAAAGTTTATGCTATCATTAGACATCAGGAAGGGATTATTTGGACTTTCAGTGCTCCCAGATGTGTGACACCTGCCATTTTAGCCATACAACCTAACAACCAACAACACAGAGTAGCCTGACCTTTTTTTTCCTAGTATTGGGCCCTGTGGCCCTTTGTACATAGCTTCCTGAACTCTCACAAATATCTAGGCATTATGGAATAGCCAGCCTGGTTTGGACACAAGCTACTCCATGCCCTGGCTTTCTCACCTTCTTGGCTAAGTTATTTTCCCTCTCTGTATGTGCCTCGGTGTCCTGCCACATAAGGGGATTAGACAAGCTTTAAAGGGTTTTCCACTTCTAAATCCTATGAATCAATTAATTCATAAGTCTTCCCTGGCTCAGGAAGCCATAGATACTGAACGCTACCATCCCCACAAGAGAGCAGAACTAAGTCCCTGCTACATAGATAAAGAAGGTCATAGTCAGGAGATAAAGCTAAGGAGGAACCTCCTTGGGTGGTCTCAGTTTCCACACAGGAAAGGAACTAGGAGAGCCATCTTCCTTTACAACAGGAGGCATTGGGGTTCAGGTATGGGAAACCTGTAGCCTCAAGACCACATGTGGCCCTCTAAGTCCTTGAGCAGCCTCTTGACTGACTCCAAGTTTTACAGAACAAATCAAAGGGCCGCACTTGAGGACCTAGAGGGCCGCGTGTGGCCTTGAGGCTGCAGGTTCCCCACCCCTGGATAGTTAGAAAGACTTTTTGGAAGGAACATAGGGGTTAGGATGTCACATTGGAATAGACTCTGAGAAAGTTTCCATGATCATCTTTCTGGACAGGAGTAATATCTTTATGAATGGCCCTTGCATATGCGATCTCTGTCAGTTTAATCAGTTTCTACATCATTGTACAATGTTGAAAATCAGTATAGGAATCATTATAGCCTAAACAATTAATTAGCTTTTCCTGGCCAAGATTTACAATAAGATAGCCAACATTTCCTATGTGATAGGATTCAGATTTTTATAGTGTTTTAGGATTTACAAAGCACTTTCTTCACGTGGTACTCCACCCTCACTCATGCATGGGTTCAGCTAGAATAAACTACCCCGGTTCAAAGTTCTCTATGGGTACAAATTCACTGAAAAGCTATAGTTTGTGAGCCCCTATCGATGTTTTTACTTTTATGAGCAAAAGATTCAATTGGTTGAAAACAAAGGACTTTAGCACAGTAGCAGTAGAAAAATTCTATAAACCTGTGGCCATCATACTCTCTCATAAATGTATATGCCATCTAGGGTAAGAATGGATATACGTAGGAAACACACATGGAAGGCACAAATGAAGGAAACACATGTAGCCAGAGAACGTACATGGAGGGGCTATTCCTTACATCTTCATTGCTTCAGGGCCACTCTTGTCTTCTGGTGATATCATCGTTTGGCTCTTAATGGCATGCTTACTGATAGTATCATACGACACATGGTCTCTGCCAGGAATGTAGTCTGGCAGGCATATAATTATGGCACTTTGTTTCTGTTCCCTTCCAAATCTATTGTGCCTCAGCTGGCCTCATGTCTGCTAAGCTTCTTTCTGATATTAGCTCTGGGTTCCATTTCTTCAGGACACTGCTGGCCACCTCAGCTCCCTCTCTTGCCATTCTGGACACACCTATGATGTAGCTATATGGTGCTGTTGACCTCCTTGGACAATATTTGGAGTAAGAGAGTCACTAGAAACTGGAGAGCTCTAAGCTGAGTTATGGCTATACTGTTTCTATTGTCTCTCTTCCCTCCTTTCTGTAAGAAAGACAAGAATCTTTGTAGTAGTGACAGGAATGAGGGGCATGGTCACTAGCTCTTCTCCAACCCCATCTCTGGTGTTGCTAAATGCCTCCTTGAGGTTTATTGAAACTTCAAGGTAATTTTGCTTGGCTTTAGTTCTAGCTGCGAGGGGGCATAATGGGAGGTGAATTTAATCCATTTGCCCTAACCTAACAGTCCTCTGTTATGTATGTATGAAGAACTTCCAAAAAGGAGGAATGGGTATACATGGCAAGACTCATTAAAGGTACTTGATTGCCTTAGCATTCTAAAAGAGAAAACAGTAAAAAAAAAAGTCCCACCCTTCTTATCATTACATCTTCACCCCTTCCTGGATCCTTGGCCTTACAATCTAAATGGCCATGGATCCTGGAACAAATAGAGGTGCTATACTTTGCAATCACATTCAGAGAACTAAAGTAAAACATTCACAACATAACAAAACATATTATTCAGTATCATTCCCCCAAATACTTGTTTACAATACAAACATTATCCACCCCTAGATCACAGAAAGTTACAATCTCTTTAGTCAATACAGAGCATTCAAGTGAAGTCCTTCTCCCCACACTGCTGTTGCAGGCTTTCTCCTGGCACTCTCAGGTACCAGCATGCTTTAATGAACAAAGTCCCAACACAAATAAAAAAGTCCAAATTAAGTTTGTTCTCCCAGTCCACACTGTTCCAGCCTGAGTGGCAGCTGGACAACAAAGCCAACAGGGCACTATACTTCAAAGCTGCTGAAAAAAAAGGGATCATTACTACTGTTGTGGCCATTCTGACTTCTGCCTTTTGGCAGAAGGTATAAGTTGGTTCGGGTAAACAGAACAGAAGCTCTGCAAATACTTTGTAAATTCCCCCTTCTTTCAAGATTGGGTCACTCTGAAAGGGGTTTGTGTTCCAGAGTTAGTGCTGCTCTGGGATCAGCAATGAGGAGAGGGCCAGCTGCCAGGGGTGGGGTAGACAGGGAAGAACTTAACAGATTTCTCCTGAACACCCATAACATCTTCATGCTTTTCTTTTCTCAGCTGCTTTCATGATTCGAGGACCTTTAGGGGGATTCCCATCATCCTAGGCCTCCAGCAGGTAAATGTGCTGGTCCTTTCCCCATTCACATTACACTGAGTCAGAGAGTCAGCCTGTTCCTCACCCAGTGTCTCTTTCCCCAGCCCTACTTCTTCCCAGACCCTCAAACATCCTCCAAAAAATGACAAACTTTAAACTTGATTGGCTCTGAAACTAACCACCTTTGTCCTCATCTTTCCAAAGGATCCATCCTTGGGAAGAAGGGATGTGTACCAAGTGCTGCTCCCTTTGCTACTAGTTCTGTTGACAAAACATTTATCGACACCCACACTTCATTTGAGAGGGGCCGCCTTCACAGCACCTTTGGTTTTTGCCCTTAGTCTCCTGCCTCAGATGGATGTCAAGGTTGCTGCCATCTTCTAGCTCAACCCCTGAGAATTTAGGAGGTGAAAGAGCCCTTATACATGATGAGGAGGGCTAAAAGTTGCACCAGGAGATAGGGAATGAGAAAGTTAGCTGGCTATTGGAGCTTATTAGTGCTAGTTTGGACTTGGCAACCTAATAAATATGACCTGATAAATTGGTGACCCTGTTATAGCATGTAACATATTATGCACGGAAAATCATTTGGAAGCTCCTATGAATGATGTCCATGGTGGCAGGAAAGAGGGGTGAGAAGGAAGGGGCCAGTCAGTTATGCAAAGGAGGTTGCAGGGAGAATGGTGGGGTTGTGATCACCATACTTGACACCAGAAATCAGTCACATTTGTTGCACATATTTGAGGTTGACATAGTCACTTAACCTCTCTGGGCCTCAGTTTTATCATCTATAAAATGAGGGGATTGGACCAGATGATCTCTAGCATTTCCTTCATTTCTAAATACCATGATCATATGACTCCCTTTATCTTGGCTTGTTAGTTGAAGGACCAGAGCTAATGAGGAACTCTAACATGGTTTTATAGTTATTAAACCTACAATAGGAGGGATGACAGTGAATCACTCTATATCTTGACTGTGTCTTATTCAACATACGTGACAATTACTTGAATGAAGGCTTATATGTGAGGATGATACAAAAATGAGAGGTAGCCATGGAGTCTGGAAGATATGGGTTCAACACCACCTCTGAAACATACTGGCTATGTGGAAAGTCACTTTACCAGGCAATGTCTCAGGCAGCTTTCTAAGACTATAGTTTGCAGAGCAGGTACTGATTTGTATCAGCATAGAATTTCCTCACTGCAAGTTCCCTACCCAGTTGAAATTCCAGATATGGTTCTCCCCAAACCCAGAAACAAAGCTGAAAGGGGGTAGTTAAAATGCTAGATGATAGAATTGGGATACAACAAGGTTTTGGCAGACAGGAGATGTGGACTGATGCTAACAGGATTTTAAAAGAGATAAATTGTAAAGGCCTCCACATGTGTTTAAAAAGGTAAGTGCATAGATGTAGGCTGGGGGAAACCTGATTAAAAAGGCATCCATAAAATAGACCCGAAAGTGTTAGTGTCTATATGTTCTTAACAGTGTGGTATGAGAGTGAAAAAAGCTAATTCAGGGCCCTAAGGAACTTTCCCTTCTCATGGCATCCTCATAAAACTCTCCTTGGTGTAGCGTTCCTTCTGGAGGAGCCATTCAGCTGGGGTTCCTGGGTCTGCTCCTCTCCGTAACTCAACTCTGCTTCCAGGGCTAGTTCTTTGAATTTGTGATCAGCTCACTTCTCTACTGCCAGAAGTCTTAGTCCTTGCCTCTGTATCCTTCTTTGAAAGCTGCCTCACTTTCTCTGTGTCTGTCTTGAGAGCATGTGTGTCTGTGCTCCGGGCCTCAAACTACGTGATTGGGGCCATGCTTGTTTTAGATAATTTTGTCATGTTCATTTTTAATTGTTTTATAGTTGTTGTTGTTTCCATTAACATTGTGTATATTACTTTCTTGTTTCTGCTTATTTTACTTTGCATCGGTTCATGCAGTTCCTGCTTCCCTGTATACATCATTTTTGTTGTTTCTTATTTATATATAAAAATACATATATGTACATACATGTGTGTGTGCGTGTTTGTGTGTGTGTGTGTGTGTGTGTGTGTGTGTGTACCACAATTTGTTTGCAGGTTTATCTTTTTAAAGGCTTTCAAAGATGTGGTCAGTCTTCAGCCAGCCAATACCCAGCAGGCTTCCTATTCAATCGGAAAACTCCGGGGCGGAGCAAAGATGGCGGATGGAAAGCATGAGCTCCCTGCCACGTCCCTCCAAAAACCTATAAAAAATGGCTTTGAACCAATTCTAGAACTGCAGAACCCACA
>JAQQSZ010013873.1:0-11654 GCA_028646595.1 Phalanger gymnotis
CCCTTCCTTTCTTGTAGGGCAAGATAAATCTCTATGCCCCATTGCCTGTGCATCTTATTTTCTAGTTGCATGAAAAAAAAACTTTTTTACTTTTGAACATCTATTTTTTTAAAACCTTGAGTTCCAACTTCTCTCCCCTCTTCCCTTCCCATCCACCCTCCCTAAGAAGTCAAGCAATTCAACATGAGCCACATGCGTATCATTACTTCATGTTTTCTTTTTAAGATGACTGAAACAGCCATGCAGTATTTGTTCTCAATTAAATTAATTGCTATTTTCCTTCTAGTAATGATATTCCCAAGATTGTCTTCAATTCTACACTTATCAATATGACCTTCTTAAGGTATTATTAATGAAAAACGAGTTTTTCAGATGCCTTCATTTTTCAACTGTGAGCCAGTAACTCAGCTGGGCCCTTGCTTCTAAGCTCCTGACCCAATGACTTAGAAGGCAGTTTGCTCACATGAACTGTATCGGCTGGAAGACAGATGAAAAATTGCCTTTTTGACAATGCCTGTCAAATGACGTCGTAGAGGACTGAAGTCTTGTCATATTACACTAAGTTGGTCATATTTTTAGTCATATCCATTTTTTACTATGCTTGAAATGTGCTAAAATGATAGAATATATATGTCAAAGATTTATATTTCAACTCGACAAATGATATACCATGCATGTGAAATGTCTGGAATTATTAGCTATTAATATGTGGTTATAGTTTCTATGAAGATAAGAAAAGCTTCCCTGAACTTCCACTATGGTTTTCTCTTGTTTCTTCCAACTAAATCATTACTCAGGAGTAAAAAGACCATTTGTTTAGCTTTCCTTTATGTCCCATGAACATTTCAATAGTAAAATTCTCATTGGCAACACATTACTCTATAGTGGACAGAATGCTATTCTTGTGAGGAAATCTGTGTTCAAATCCCAGATCAGATAACTGCTAGCTTTGTGACCATAGGAAAATTACTTAACGTCTCTGAGCTACCGTTACCTTATCTCTAAAATGAGGAAAACAACACGCCATTCAACAAAACTTTACTGAGCACTTAATGTGTGCAAGGCACTGGGCTAGATGGGGTATTCAGTTACTCTGTAGCTCACAGTTTTAGGGAGTAGCTGGGGACACTGGACAGGTTAAGTGACCTGGCCAGGGTCATACAAACAGTGCATATTGGAGTTGGAGCTTGAATACCAAACTTCTTGACTCTGAGGCTCTTCTTCTATCCCCTACATCCTGCTTCTCAGACTAGGGAACACAAAGACATACAAACTACATACTTTCCAACATATGCTCATATAAGTAAATATCAGTAGATACAAAGTAAAACAGTCATTTCAAGAGAGAAAAAAGAATTAACAATTAAAGGGATCAAAAATGACTCTGTGGAGGAGGAAGAAGCACTCAAACTACGCTTTGAAGGAAGCTAGGGAATCTAATAATGTTTTGATTAAAGTAAATCATTTTATAACTAGGTGTTATTATTAGCAAATAATAAAATGGAAAACATAAGGAGACCAGAAAAATAATCTAGTTTTCCTCCACTCACATTTCACAGATAAGGAAATCAAGATCCAGGGAGGACTTGTCTAAAACTAAGCAGCTAGTTAGCAGGGCAGCTAGGTGGTACAGTGAGTAGAGCACTGGCCCTGGAGTCAGGAGGACCTGAGTTCAAATCTGGCTTCAGACACTTGACACACTTAGTAGCTGTGTGACCTTGGGCAAGTCACTTAACCCCAATTGCCCTGCCTTCTCCCCTGTAAAAACAAACAAACAAATAAAATAAACAGCTAGTTAGTGCCAAAGCTAGGACTAGAACCCAGGTCTTACTATTCTCAATCCAGTGTTTTATTCTCTTTCATCAAACCATATTGCTTTTTGTTGGTTGTGCTACTAAAAGAATTTTAAACTTATATATGGGGTGTTCCAAAAACTTAAAGCTTTAATAGCTTAAAATAGTAATAAGACTTTTGAGATACCTTGTATAAAAACAATTTCTTTTGTAGTCTTAGACTTCAATCAATCAATATGCTACTACCTATTATGTGTCAAGCACTGTGATTGGTACTAGAGAGAGAAATACGATAAATGAAAATTCTTACAAGGAGTTTAAATTCTGGTGAAGGAGACAGTGAGAACATAATCTAAGTACATACCGAATAAATACAAGGTAGTTAAATCAAGCTAGTTTGGAAGGGAGGGCATTACCAGTTGGTGAAATCAGGAAAAATGGTGCTTGAATTGTGCCTTAAAGGAAAACAAGGATCCTCTGAAGTGAAGGATGGATTCCAGGCATGGGGGATGTCCAGGACAAGCGACAAAATGTGACAGTTTCATGTGTAACTCAGAGAAGACTAGATTGAAATATGTGTTAAGGAGAGTAATATACAATGAGGCTAAAAAGATAGGTTGGGGCTATGTTGTATAGGATTCTTAAAGTCAAATAAAGGTATATGTGATCTCTGAGATAATTGGGAGCTACTGGAACTGATGGAGTAGGGGAGTCATATAGTAAGATATGCATTTAAAGAAAATCACCTTGGCAGCAGTGTGTAGGAGGATGTACTGCAGTGGAGAGAGACTTGAGATGCGAGACCCATTAAAAAGAAGTTGTAACAGAAGAATGAGGTGATAAAAGGCCAAAACTAAAGCTGTAGCTATGTGAGTAAAGACAAGAGATAAGATGTAAGAGATGTGAGTGTAGAAATAGCAAGATTTGGCAACTGATTAGATATGTAGGGGGAAAGACAGTAAAGATTTGAGAGGAATATTGAGGTTATAGACCTAGGAGACAGGAAGAATGATAGCGCCTTTGACAGAAATGCATTTTGTTTGGGATACATTGAAATTGGGGTATTGCTGAGGCCATACAGTTTGACATGTTGAAGAAATAATTGGTGATGAAGGAATAGAAGCTCATGGGAGAGATTGCAGCTAGATACAAATATCTGGGAGTCATCAATATGGAGAACATAAACCATGGGAGGGTGATGAGGCCACCGAGAGCATAAAGAGAAAAGAAGATGGTTCAGGACAAATCTTGGGGAACACCTACAATTAGGAAGTGTGATAGGGATGATGAGGGAGAAAAGGAAACTCAGAAGGAGTAGTTAGAAAAATAGGAAGAGAACCAATAGAGAGTATATTCACAAAAACCCAGAGAGGAGGGAGTATCCAGGAGGAGAGGGTAGTAAATAATATCAAATGCAGCAGATAGGTTGAAAGGGATAAGCACTGACCTAACACCATAAGATTTGACAATCGAGAGGTAATTAGTAACCTGTGAGGTCCTGGAGATCAAGGGCTACTTTGCCCTTCTTTGTATCCCTAGCAGTTAATAGTTCCTGAGAAATAGTAGGCATTTAATAAATCCTAGTTGACATGTGTAATTCAGCTTTTACAAGGGGCTATTTACTGAAAAGACACATCAAGAACCAAGGAACAAACACATTCCTCTAACCCAGTGCATATTCTCCCTACTCTACTTTGGCTTTTGGTGACTTTGGAGGTTGTAGTTTCAGTTGAGTAATGAAGTTGGAAGCCAGATTGCAAAGGGTTGAGAAGTGAGTGAGAAGGAAGGAAGTGGAGGCAAAAAGGGCAGGTACCTTTTTCTTGAAGTTTGGCTGAGAAAAGAAGGTTATCTACTGATAGTAATATTAGTCAATGGCATTCCTATACAGACAAAAATTTCAGCAATACATCATAAATATTATATTATTAATGTGGGGCAGCTAGATGGAGCAGTGAGTAGAGTACCGGCCCTGGAGTCAGGAAGACCTGGGTTCAAATCTGACCTCAGACATTTGATACATTTACTAGCTGTGTGACCTTGGGCAAGTCACTTAACTCTAATTGCTCTGCCTTCCTCCCTTCAAAAAAAATAAACATATTATCAATGCTAGGAATATTTCCAGTTAACTGGGGGAAAGATAAGTCATATCAAAAGGGACATGAAAAACACTGACTCTCTCAAGTAGATACAATTACCTAGAGAAAGGTTATAATATTAGTATGCCCAGTAACCTAAGTATACCAAAGAAAACGCATCTGCTGTGGGGAATATTGACCAATCTAAGGATATTACAGCCTACCAGAAAGGTCGCTATGCTGGAAGACCTCTATACTGGGTCATCATTTATGAACACACTCATCACTTGAAATATCTCAGAAACTTCAGGGTAGGCTGGTATTTTAATTTTCAAGTAAATCAGTCTATCTAACTTAGCAAAAACATTTAGTTCAGGCCTGTCTGGTCAACCAGGGTGTTTAGTGATTTAAATTTAACTTTCTACCATATTTCCTTGCAAATGGTTTTAAGGCACCAAAGGAAATCTGACTGGCAATCAGACACCAAAATGTGAAAATGCCTGTGTACATATTTCTCTTTAGACTTATTCTAGGTCATCTCAGTATATTCTAAGTCTAATCTCAGATCACAAACCATTAATGGAATCCAATATGTATTTATTATCTACAAGCTAGGTGTCATCCATTACTCCTCATTGTCTCTCTTCCCCCATATACAAGTAGTTGTCTGGTCCTACCATTCTAACATCTCTCTTGTATTCTCCCTCTTCTCCTTCTGACATTGCCTCCATTGGGGTAGGCTCTCATCACCTCACACTTGGACTCCTGCTGGCTGGTTTCCCTGTCTCAAATCTCTCCCCACTATAATCTATCTCCATTCAGCTGTCAAACTGATCTTACTAAAATGCTTTCTGACCATATTACCTCCCTATTCAATAATCTCCAGGAGGTCCCCATTACCTCCAGGATCAAATATGAAATCTTTGGTTTTGCTTTTAAAAGTCTTAATAATCTGTTTCCTTTCTATCCTTCTAGCCTTCTTACACCTAACTTTATTCCATGTACTCTGAAGTCTAGTGACATTAGATTCCTTGCTCATCTTCATATATGACAGTTCATCTCTAGAGTCCAAACACTTCCACTGACTGTCCCCAGTGCCTGAAACACTCTCCCTCCTCACCTCTGCATCCTGGTTTCTTTCAAATCTCAGACAAAGCCCTTCTTTCTGCAAGAAGCCTTTTCTAGTCCTACTTAATCATAGTGCCTTCCCTTTAAAACTACCCACAACTTATCCTGCATATTTATTGTTTGTACATAGCTGTTTGTATGTTGTCTTTCCAATTAGTCTGTGAGCTCCTCAAGAGCAGGAAGAGGTATTTGTTCTTTGCAGGTCCCCTGTACCCCAAACCTATTTCTCTGTAACCAAAGAGGCTGAACAGTGCCTGTATACAATAGATGCTTAATAAATTCTAGTTGACTGACTGATTACTACATGACAGGCACTGTGCCGGGCTCTAGGGGTATAAGGGAAGGAAAGATCTGTGATTTCACTGATAAAGGGAATTTATGGTTGAAGAAGCTTTCTCTAGTAGTAGAGGCTGGACTTTCCTGGGACTCCTATATTTTTAGAGAGTTGTCTAGAGCACCGACTGGTTAAACAACATACCCATGGTCAACATACACAATATGTGTTAGAGATGGGGTTAAGCCCAGGTCTTCCTTGTTCTGAGGACAGTTCAAGACAAGAAACAGTCGGCTTATATCCTATTGAAGATTTACTAACTTTTTAAGTATCTCACAAGCCAGGTAGATTTATAAAAGGAGCTTCAGGCATCTGCCTGCTATTACTCCCCAATACCCCTATAAATACTCTGAAAGGATGTGTCTACTTGCTCTCAGACTTGAGTCTCATCTGGTGAATGGCTCTTGTACACTATTTCAATCACCGGCTTTTAGAGTGATCTAATGATATCATTTCAGCTGACTGAGTGATGTAATTTGGAGGTAACAAAGAAATTATGACTCAGGGTTGCATTTTTACCAAAGGTTATTTCTATAGCAAATGTGTGAACTGCATGTTTTATATAAATCTTTGAAACATTCGGGGTTTGGATGTCCAGACAGTATGTTTTCTCATGGTCTTCAATGGACCTAAGAAGAAATCTCTGAGTATGCCAGTTTTATTGATGTTGTCTTAAAAATGTATATATGCAGGCCTATGGTGTTACACATAATATTGTTCTGGAAGGCACAATAACCCAGATCCAGTGCTGTCTGAGCGGCCATATTTGCCCTTCTGCATTACTTCTCAGATTTATACAATCCCAGGGGAACACCAGTCAATCGTAAAACATTTATTAAATGCCTAATATGTGCTAGTCACTGTGATAAGTGCTGTGAACATGAAAAGAGGCAAAAAGACAGTTCTTGCCCTCAAGGGGCTTACAATCTAATGGGGGGGCAACATTACACACACACACACACACAGTAAGCTATATACAGGCTAAATAGGAAATAATTAACAGAGGGAAAGCACTAGAATTAAGAAGGGTGGGAGAAGGCTTCCAGTAAAAAAAGGAATTTTACTTAGGACTTAAAGGAAACCAGGGAAGTGAGTAGGCAGAGCTGAGAAGGAAAAGTATTCCCGTGGTAGACAGCCAGAGAAAATGCCCAGAGAAGAGGGATAGGATGTCTTGTTCATGGGACAACCAGGAGACCAGTGTCACTGGATCAAACAGTACATGATGGAGAGTAAAGGGCAAGAAGTCTGGAAAAGGAAAAGGTGGCTGGATTATGAAGGGCTTTAAATGCCAAGCAGAGCTTTTATATTTGATCTTGGGGGCAACAGGAAGCCAGTGGAATTTATTGAGTAAAGGAGTGACATGATCAGACCTGAGTTTTAGGAAAATCACTTTAGTGGCTGGCTGGAGGATGGATTGGAGTGAGGAGAGACTTCAGGCAGGTAAAGCAGCCCCCAGGCTATCGCAATAACCAAGGCATGAGGTAACAAGGGCCTGCACTAGACTGGTGGCAGTGGCAGTGGAGAGAAGGGAGCATAATCAAGAGATGTTGCAAAGGTGAGATCAACAAGCCTTTGATTGTATATGGGGGGAGACATACTGAGGATTCCAGAATGACTCCTAGGTTGTAAGCCTGAGGGACTGGCAGAATGGTGTTGTCCTCTATAGTAACAGAGAAGGTAGGAGAGCTGGGGAAGATTTAGGAGGAAAGACGATGAGTTCAGTTTTGGACGTGCTGGGTTTAAGATGTCCACTGGCCATTCAGTTTGAGATGTCTGAAAGGCAGTTGGAAACGCAAGATTGGAGGTCATCAGAGAGTTTGGGGCAGGATAAGTAGACTTTAGAATCACTAACAGAGAAATGGTAATTAAATCCATGGGAGCTGATAAGATCACTGAGTGAAGTAATCTAGAGAGCCCAGGACAGAATCCTGAGAGATGCCTATAAACATAGGATATATAATGATGCACAAGATAATGACAGTGTTTTCAAAAAAAGTCAGAGTTTGAATGCGTTCTAGATGTAGCTTTTAGCACAATCAAATTTTGATATAACTGTTTTACTTCTAAAGTTAGAAAGGAGGCTAGAGATCATTTATTTAAACCTCAGCATTTTGCAGATGAGGAACTGGTACCAAAAGATGTCAGTTGACTTGCCCAAGGTCTCTCAGATGGTTAATAGCAAAGCTGAAACTCAGACCTAGGTGTCCTGTTTCCCAGTCCTGTCCTGCTACAACATGCTGCCTTCTTATACCCAGGGTAGAAATGCAAATGTGTCTTCTGCAGACTCAACATTTCTGGTTGCTTTGGCTGTTCTGTTTAATTTCATATATGATGGGTGTATGCATATGTGTGTGTGTGTGTGTGTGTGCGTGTGTGTTTGTGTAGGAGCCAATGTGGGGTAGTGCATAGAGAGCCAGCTTTGAAGCCAGGAGGACCTGGGTGTAAGTCCCACCTTTGATGCATAGTAGGCAGGTTATTGAAGCTCTTGGTGCTCATGGGAGCTTTCAGAATTACAGAGATGATAGTGACCTGCATTGACAAAGAAAGTGCTTCACTAGGAGCTCAATACACCAATGAAATCACAGGTCTCTATCTATGATGGGTAGAAAAAAATCTACTTTCATTTTGATATATTACTAAATATGTTACTGTTTCTTTGTGCCCACTGCATACATATATTCAATCTGCTTAACTGATTTATTGCATGAGGATTCTCCATGATTTGTGTGGGTTGCAGTACAAAGCGAAAAGGGCTCAGCTGCAAAACAGTGGAAAGCCATTACTAATTACATCAGAATTTTCCCGTAAAAATAATGTAGCGTAAAAGCTTCTAAGGTTTGGGGGTAGACCTTTTCCCTTTCCAATATGCATAGCCTCTCCCTTTTTTCTGCATTCATTAATTCTGTATTGTCATTTTCTTTTCCTGAAAAGAGTCTATTGGATTTTGCCTACCATTTGGCAATTCTTGGAATCAGGCATTTGAAACTGTCGAATAGAAGTTCATTGTCAATTCATGACCTGAGTTTTTCGTAGCCCACAACTAGAGGCAAATGTGGTAGAGGGGAATACCTGTAGGATTGAGTGTAAAAGGACACGGGTTCAAATCTTGTTTCTTTGACTTACCACCTACAAAATGTGAGATGTCACAAATCTCTTTGAGCTTCAGTTTTCTCAAGTGTAAGATGAGAGGGGAAAGATTCAATGACCTCAACGGTTCCTCCCTTCTCTAAACCTAGGACTCTGAGGAAGAAAGTATTTTCTGCACTAATGTGATGAAACATATACACTCATTCTCATGAAAAATCTTACATTAGAGTATAAGCTTATTAAGGACAAGAGATGTCTCACTTTTGTATTTGTATTCCCAGAATCCAGCACACAGGAGGCACTTAATAAATGCTTTCTGATGATTGGTTGATATTATCCTTAGGATTCATAGTGTGGAACCACTGTATAAGAGACAGCACTAATGAAAATTTATGATAGATTTTTAAAAAAGACCTCCTCGAAGGCAGTATAAGATGGCCTATACCTTATACCCAATTGTATTCAGATTATTTTGACTCACATATAACAAAAGTAATAACACGAGAACTCTATAAATAAAAAGAAGCCTTGTCCCAAATGGCGCATCAATATTCTCTAGTAATTACATTGAATTTCCACTGATGATTAAACACTAGCAGAGAAAATAAAGAGATTATAAAATAGAGAGAATTTAAGCTGGGTCTCCCTCTTGGATCCTCCTCTGGTGTTAGAGATTTCCAAAGATGACAGAAAACAGCTTCCTTTTATCCCATCAAAACTAGTGCAAATAAACTGAAATGCAGGGAGGCATGTAACAAAGACTATGATTACCGTTATCTTCCTCCTCCTCCTCTAGCCTCCCTCACTCTCTCTCGGCTTTGGCTTTTCTGTTAGTAGAACTTGATTCTATTCTATGCCGTAGGGCTTTCCTACAAGCAGGGCTTCTTAATCCTCTCTCTGCTATCCTTTCAATTATGAATCAACTGGAAGGACAACAGATATCATCTCTTAAACAATCAAAATAATTAAGTCATTCAAGTCTTTTGCATGTCCTTAATGCTGTTAAGTAAAATATCAAAGAAGACAGCCTTATGCACTGTAGTCATTTAGAGAACTTTTAATTAACATATATATGGCAAGCGGTTGTAATAATTGGCAAGGATTACATAATAACAAGTCAATTTGAAGGCAGAGCAAACTGAGTAATCTGTTTTATGCACAGCTTTAAAAAATTCCTTTTAATTATGAGAACTATTTCCACGGAAATGTACACATTCAAGTGGAATGCACAGAACTATCTGCACGTTAGATCAGTTTTGACATTTAAGAAACAACAGTATCTTACGATTGTTCACAGCTTAATTTCATATGCCACCTACCCAAAATTTCCATTCTTCAGGAATGGAAGTTCCATAGTATATTTATGCACATTCTTTTACTTTTTAAAAACTGTTTTTATTTATGCAGTTTGATGATTTATTCAGTGTTTATGACATTCTGATTTTAGGCTTTTGAATTCTATAGTGGTTAAAATGGTTATTCTTTAATGTGCACATCATAGAATCGTGGGGTTGGAAGGGGCCCCAAGAGGTTATCTAAGTACAGAATCTTGGAATTATAAAGGACCGTAGAAATCACCTGGTCTAGTTCCCTCCTACCCACATCAACACCCTTATTATTACAGATGAAGAAACTAAGACTTAAGAAAATGATATTATCCACTTCTAACTTATCCAATTTTTTTTCTAGTTGCATGCAAAGTTTACTGTGAAAATACACTAGTGGGGATGAGTGTTACAAACAGGCTGCTTTAACAAACGTGAGTGAAACAAGAATACACTATGTGTAAACTCCTAGAGGACAGGGATTGTTTGTCTTTGTACCCTACTCCCTAGAGTCTAGAACACAGTAAGGCTTTTGGGTTGGATGGAATGAAGGTCACACATCAGTTTAGTGACAAAATGCATGTGCTTTTTTCTTTGAGGATGGAAGGCAGGGCAATTGGGGTTAAGTGATTTGCCCAAGGTCACACAGCTAGTAAGCGCGTCAAGTGTCTGAGGCCGGATTTGAACTCAGGTCATCCAGACTCTAGGGCTGGTACTCACTGCACCATGTAGCTGCCCCAGCATGTGTGCTTTTAAGGCCACGGGACTTTCAAATGGAGAGTATGCCCATTTCTTCTGACCTCAAATCCAAGATTTTTTTCTATTAGACTTTGATGTTGAAAAACTGAACTGTCTTACTTCAAAAAAAAAAAACCTCTCACTCTTTCACTTTAATGAAATATTATCAGTATATTCTACGAGACACTTTGGCATATTTCTTCCAAGTATGTCAAAACACAAATGTCTTTCTGATAACCTGGGGAAAATACCCTGGTTCTTGATCAGATAGCTAAATGTTATGAAACCAGTGAAAAGTAATTTCACTGTATTTTTCTGCCTTGGTTTTCTACTAACCTTTTCATTCAGTTATTTATTAAAGGGTTTACCTGCAGCTGGACCTTTTGGACCTTTGCATCATTCCGGAGATGCCTTCCTTCCCACAGCTCAGGACAATGAGCTTTGTTTTGTCTCCCTTAGTGTTTAATTCACAAAACCTTGGTGAGCTCCAAGTCAGCTTGAACATTTCAATTAAGATCCTAGGAGATAAGCACCAAATGCCATACTAAAATCCAGATAAATCAGATCTTTAATCATACCTTCCCCCTCTTCTCTCTCTCCCTCTCCCCAAACATTTTTAAAGAAATGAATTGGCTGAAATGAAAAGTCAAGGGCAAACACAAAAGAAGTGAGAAGAGAGCAGCAAGCTGCCTAATGGAAAAATGTTCCTTGCTAAGATGATGACTGCCATCAGTGATCTACCTCCGGCTTTCCTTAAAATTTGAGAGTCAGTGTTATCAAACAGAGACCTCCAGTCTCTTGGTTGGTGAGAATGGTATGTATGAACAAAAATCTTACATGTGTATAAAACTTTATATTGTACAAAATGCTTTACCTCACAGAATCTTCACCAGTCTCATGAGGTAAGAAGTATAAGTATTTTTATCCCCATTTTTTTGTTTATTATTTAATATATTTAGTTTTCAGCATTGACGAATTACAAATTAGCTCCCCATTTCTACCCTCCCCCACACTCCAAGATGGTGTAAAAACTGGTTGCCCTGTTCCCCAGTCTGCCCTCCCCTCTGTCACCTCACTCCCCTCCCATCCCCTTTTCCCTTCCTTTCTTGTAGGGCAAGATAAATTTCTACGTCCCATTGCCTGTGTATCTTATTTTCTAGTTGCATGCAAAAAA
>JAQQSZ010013874.1:0-11654 GCA_028646595.1 Phalanger gymnotis
ACCAGAGACCATTGGTTCCCGAGCTGGCCCCTCCTAAGTCACCAATCCACACCCACACAGGTTTCACACCTGACAGGGCCCTGGGCCTGGGGCTTAGCACTTAACAGCTGAAAGTACTTCCACTCAAAAGAAACAAAAGCCATGCTAATGAGACAATTTTGCTTAACAACACACTCCACCCCTTGTTCTAGGATACAATCCCCTAAGACAAAACCCCATATTTTTAATACCAATTTTCCTCTAGAGATGCTGAGGATTGCAGAATAGACACTGTGGGAGAGCTAACTAGGGAAAGAAAAGGATTGCCATACAACCCTGAGCACCCAGTTTAGATAAATGGATTCAATCCAGTTATGTAACTCCCTCAAATATTATTTCACAGTAAGAACAAATGACAGTTATACATGTTTAAGAACTTGCCTTGCATGAGGGTGGATAGTGGGGTTAACCTAGAAAGGCACCAGCAGCAATAGGACAATGGGTTAATGTATTTAAGAGTAGATGGCAATATACATTGTCTTATATATTGAACTACAGCAGTGGTCTCTAAAGTGATCCCTTAAGAGGGGATTCTGGGAAGATGGCGGAGTAGGTCAGAAAACTTTCAGCTTTCCAAAGTTTCTCCATGAAAAAAAGATAAAATGTCACCTCAGAGCAGCAAAAATAAAGAGGGTAAAGTAGTTGTCTTCCCAAGACGATCTGAGAAGACCTCAGGAAAGCCCTCCAGCAGTGGAGGTTTGGCCTGAGTGAAGTGGAAACACCTCCAGACTGACCCTGCAGAAGCAATATCAGGCATCAATTGTGTTACTCATTACTCTCTTATAGAAAGACAAGTGTTCCATATTTCTGTAGATGACAAGCAGCGGCTGGTAGTATGTTACCTAGCAGAGACTCTTTTTAAGAAACCACACATTTATTCCTGTCCCTTGAAAGTAAAGATAATGGTTTAACAATGAGAAAGAACTGTTCTTTGAACTGAACTTTGAAAGAAATATGATGATCCATTGACAATGGATGTGTCCCATATAAGCACATGTAAAAAAAATTTTAAAAGAATATTCCAACTTGCTTTAAAATTTATGAATTAAATATTTTAGAGGGTTTTGCATCTATTTGTTTAAAATATCAAAATGATACACCTTCCAATTAATTTGTAAGAAAAAATAAGTATCATCAGAAAAGATGGAAATTTACTCACTGGAATTAAACAAAAATCTTTATATGACTGGTATATGGATTAAAAAATAAGTATCATGATTTTGGAATCAGTCAATGATGCACTTGTTGCATTTGAATCCCCATATCTTTGTGAAGTATCTTTTTCATCTGTGATGGCCATTAAAACCAAGTATTGAAGTAAACTGAACTTTGAACCATGCCTTTGAATCTCTGTATCACAAGAAGTTAAACTACGATTTCCAAAAATATTGACACGCATTTAATCACATTACACTAAAAATACCAAGTAATAATTTAGTCAGAACAAAAAGGGTTTAAGATTAAAAATTATTTAAAATAGATTTCATCTTTATCTCATCTGTCCTATTCTATATGCTTTATAATGCACATATTAATACAGTGGTACATGTGTAAAACAGACATAAATATGTGTGTTTGGGGGTTTGTGTTCAAAAATGTTTTTCTGATAGGGACATAAAAATGACCAGTTGAAACTGGGAACAGAAGACAGTAAAGCCAGCGCTGGGGTGAGAAGCTAGGAGAGGAGGGAAGAGTGCGGGCAATGAGCCACTGTGCACTTAGGAGGAGTTAAAAGGAAGACTAGAGAATTTGGTCAGATTGAGGAATTTCATGGTCATTATTAATAATAATAGCTAGCATTTGTATAGTGCTTTCTAAAGATTCTTATTTCATTCTCACAACAACCCTAAGAAGTAGGGGCCATTATCATCCCCACTTTTTAGATGCAGAATCTGAGACAAAGATTAAGTAATTTGTCCAGGTTCACACCACTAGTACACACTTGAATCTGAACTCAGGCCTTCTTGACTCTGTAATGTTAATGGAACAGGAAGATCTTCCATCCATTAACTGACCCTATGTGACCACATGTGTTCAATCATGGATGTCTTGCTGCTTTGAACTCCAGCCCAGCTGTGATATATCCTGAGTCACATAGAGATCATTGGGGGAGGAACTTGCCTAAAGAGAAGCTTGCTTGTAGGAGTTTTCACAACTTGTGATATTAAGCTAATTAGGCACAAAGTCAGGAGGGATGTGATGCCTTCTGACTCAGTCTATTAGCCAAAAGTGTATAAATATTCTGAGGTTGGTATTTTGCTTTGGTAGATTGAAAAGGACCTCTTGATTTCCTTGACGGGTCTCTGAGTAGCTGTTTGTTAAGCAACAACCTCACTATTCAGATGTTAGTGCTCTCCCAATCTGGTGGTATATGTAGGTGATTTTAATACTTTGTTCAGACAGTTGGAGCCCTGTCTGTTGAATCTCTGTGCTAATTTCTCTGCTTATATTTTCTACTTGTCTGTAATTAAATAAGATTGTTTACCCTTTTCAAAGAACCTGTGCTAGCAGGACATCCTGGGTGTGTCAGGGTGCTTGCTGATGTAGACTCTAGGTCTAACACTCTGTCCACTGGGCCACTAGATGCCTAAGATTATGCAGGTAGAGTATTTATGAGTAACAGGACAGGGAGAGTATGAGTGGAATGAGTGAAGACCTCTCATAAAAAGGAACAAATTAGATAAATAGAAATAAGTTCCATTTCTCTACTTAGATATTTTCCTTTCTGTAAGGTCATTTCTCTACTTAGATATTTTTCCTTCTGCAAGCCAAGCTAGTGACCTTAAGGCCCCCGAGGTTAGGAATCGGACACTGGATATTCCCATCTTGTGTATTTACCTAAAGGTGAGAGGCCTGAAAGAAAAAAGGTTGAGGCGAATAAGTCAGCAACCATAAAATTCTCTGAGAGTAAGGATAGGACACAGGATGCTCACCCCCCTGTGCACTGACCCCAGGATAAGAGAACCTCCGCCTCGGAGAAGAATGGACGAAAAGCCGGAAAGCCAGGTGCAATGTAGACGTGCAAGACCAATAAGGTATAAGAATGATGGGAGGCAAAGTGTAAGGGTACTGGGAATATCCGTCATAGCCACAGATGTGAAGATGAGGTAACCAACAACTAACTTCTGCCTGTCACCAATAACCAAACCATTTGTTCAGTCGTCATTGTCATTAAGACAGATTTATTACCTCGAGATTGATGGTAGAATGGAATAAGAATGGTGGGAAGGTTATGTCCGTCACTTGCTTGTCAAAAATAATTAAAACTTTGTTCCTTGCCATTGTCCCTGGGATGGATTTATCGCATCCAGACTGTACCCTCAAAGCTTACATCTGCAAGCTAAGAGGAAAGGGGTTGGGAGGGAGAATTGCGGTTAGGGACCTATATAAACACCCCAATTTTCTGTGTCCAGTGTGCTCTGACACTGAGAGGTGCCTGGAGTTGCCCTTTCCCGCGGGATTGTAATAAATTTTCCTTTCTACTTTCACCTTGAGATCCCTGTTTTAATTCTTGGATTCATAAATCCATACCACACAAGTATGACCATTCTCACGTGTAGCTTAAGTGGAACAAAGGTGTAAATGGTAGGAGTTGAGGAAGTTCATGAACTGGCAGTTTGTTAGAGGAGAAATAAACATGTATACTTAGGTGTCCAATTATAAAGTCAGAGATTGGCATGGAAGACTGAGAGCCAGGCACAGAATTCTTAGGGAAGGAAGGAGAATGAATGACCTGGAAGCTGGTAGATGACTGCAACTAGGACCTAGACAGAATTATATGGATGGATGAGGTGAACGTCAAAGAAGTTTAAGCAATCTCAAACTATTAACTTGAAAGATTGTTCCAAATTAATACGAACAGATTCAAAGTGAAATAGAAAAACTGATCACAATCACTATAATAACGTAAATGGAAAGAAAAACAACAAAGTAAAAACTGAATGCTGTGAAATTAAAAAGCCCCAAAGAAGAGCTATGAGAATGAACCTCCCTGCTTTCTTGGCAGAGGCACTGATCGCCACTTGGAATGCTGATGTGTTGGAAAGTTCTGATGAACTGTAAGAGATGATTGTATTAGAAGATGAGGGTATGGGACATATTGGAAAATGGAGACATAAATGCAAATATTTACATTTAATATGTAATTGTAAATAATATATTGTAACATGCAATAAATATATAACTAGAAAGAACACAAAAATTTATGTATAATAAAAATAATGTATTTATATACAATATAAACAATACATTTATATAATCTGTATAATATAAACAATATATAAAATTTATATGATATATGCTATAACTAGTATGTTTATAGTAACATATTACTTATATAAACTATAATATAAATATGTTTTTAAAACGTTCCAGAGCGATGGTGACAGCACATATCTGTAGGTGGCAGTGATGAGCAAGAAGCCTCCTCTTCTTCCTCCTTATCCTGTCCCAATGTCAGCAGACATGAGAGAAATGTCCAGTACTGGAGATAGTGGCTAGGAATGTAGTATCTGCTCAGAGGAACCAGGTTTCCATCAATGTATAGGAAGAGTGTGAAAGGAAGAGGTCTAAGATTAAGGGAAATTTGTTACTGATAGTGGGCAGTTACAGAGGCCAAAATAGTAGGAAAAAGCAGAACATAGTAGGACTCAGAAGGAACAGGGCTGATAATGGATCAAGATGAGAGGAGAGGGGATAGAGGCAGAGGAAAGGAACTTTTGCCCAGAGGACTGTAACTCTACATCACAGAGATTAGGAAAGGATGCAGGTGTTTGCTAACCACAGGTTACTGATGCCTAACTATTGGAGTAGGACTTCTACTTTCAGAGATCCTATGACGGTAGAAGATCCTTTCCTGGGATTCTTTCACAAGAGGTTGAAAAGAGTGGGGGAAGAGAAAGAAGCTAGGGACAGAATGTGGTGGTTCCATTGGGAGTAATGAGTGATCACTCTTCCCACCCACATCTTGCAAAGGACCCTCAATATTAAAGAGGTCTGTTTCACCTTCCCTGTCCCTTAAGGGGCACAAAATAGGGTTAAAAATAAGCAAGGGAGGCAAGCTGGCAGCCACACTATGGGTCACTGCTTATAGTGGTATTTAGCTCTTACCTTAATGGAGGACTGAGGGGGGAAAGATAATACTTGGCTCCTTAGCTGAAAGAGAGCCAAGAAATGAGGTCTAGGTAATAGGGGCAAGTCTGAAGGTAATTAGGCAACAGCTGCATCTCTCTGCAGGAAGGTTCTGACTATAATCTCCTATCCATGTGAAGCATGTGCAAAGAATCCTTTGTTGAGAATCATACCACATGAAATAATATGAATCTCTGGCATGGTCAAAGCAGACAATAAGGATTAAAAGCCGAAATACCACCTTCAAGTAAATCCAATCTCTGGCTAAAAATAACCCTTCACTGAATTCTACATTTGATAAAGGTGACCACGGTTCTGGAAGCCTAGGATACACCTAGTCCTGTGAAGAGGCTAATCATCAGAAGATGGACCACCAGTATTTTTTTCAGCAATACTAATTCACAAAGTCTGTCTGCTTAGACACAGACAACTTGAAATCTGTTCTGGTAAAGGCAAAAAACCCACACTGCAGGACATAGGGATTTTTTCAAAGCACTAAATTTAAGTAATAGTATCTAATCACAACTAGCATTTACATGGTGCTTACTATATGCCAGACACCGTGTTAGGTGCTTTACAAATATTACCTCCTTTGACCCTCACAACAGCTCTCCAAGTAGGTTCTTTTCTTTCATTATTCCTATTTTGTAACTGAGAAAACTGAGGCAAACAGAAGTGACTTGCCTAGGGTCACACAGCTCTTAAGTGTCTACGGCGATATTTGAACCCAGATCTTCCTGGGTTCTCTTCTACAGCTTCACTCTAGGTACTGTATCACCTAGTTGTCAGAATTACATCTCGCCAAAAGAAAAGCACATGCTGGAAAATATCTAAGAACTTAGAGATTAAAAGGAGTGGTATTTAAGGGTAGCTTATCGACTACCACTTGAATACAAAGCTATACAGAAGCAATTTGAAAGATCATGAGGAATGGCCGTTCTTCCCGCCAAGATTTCCCTATATCAAGATCTGCCTTCAGGGAAACTGCCAAGGATGATTTCAGTAGCATTTTCCCAGGCAGAGGAGATGAACAAATATTAAGAGGTGAGATGGCAGAACCACTCTGGGAATCACTGCACTGATGCATTAGGTCATGAAGGTCATTAGGTCATACACCTTCACAGTTTATCTGATCATACCCTTCCCAGAGATTAAGACCCTGGCAAGGCAGAACATATGCATGGGCTACAGGGATGAGAAACAGAATGATGAAAGAAATAATGACAGAAAGGGGGGCAAATTCCATATCCCTAGGTTTGGGGGGAGGAAATGGCCATGGCAATCTCTTTAGAATGGTGGGAAATAGAGATCATTTCTCCCTCCTTTGTGTCAAATGTCTGGGATCCAGTTACCCATGTAGGACATGAGATTATGAATTCTCAAGTTTCTAAGTTACTCCAAAAAGGAAGTAGAGGTGGTCCTATGAGAAGCTTCCATTAGTGTTCAGTTTAAACACACACACGAGACGGGCCTGAAGTTGTTTTCTCATTCCTATCCATGTGGGCCACTCAGAGGATCTTCAAATCCTGCTGGGGATCTACATAGAACTAAAGAGAACGTGATTCTTCCTTTAGCTTGGGATCAACAGCGTGGTTGAAACTCATTCTCTACTGGGATCGATAGGAGACTGGTCCCCAGTGGGTTATACCAAGTCTGGTCTCCATCCTGGGTGAAGATACCATCTTAAACTTGGCACTTTGGTATGCAGAGGAAGTCATACACTCTCCTGCTTCAGAAGTATGTGGAGACCCAATTCTGGAGTTAGAAAATTAAACAGCTGATTTATTTGCAAGGTTACTTTGAACGCTAACCAACCTGTAAGGGGCTGCTGGGGTATAGTATTTCCTTAATGAAAAGCTTCCCACTGTCACTATACTTACATGATTTCTCGATGTGGGATTTTTGATGCTGGAACATGTCTGAGCTTCGATGGAAACTCACCTTACATGTGCTGCCAACTATAAGGCTTTTCTCTGTGTGGGTTTTTTGGTGGCAAAGACTAGAGCTGAAGCTAAAAGTTTCCCATACTAAGCACATATGTAGGGCTTCTCATCCATGTGAATTCCATGGTGCGAGCAAAGAGCTAATGTCCAAACAAATCTCCCACAGTCAGGACTTCTAAAGAGTTTCTTCCCTGTGTGGGTCCTCTGATATTTAATGGGGCCTCAGCTATGACTCACATTTGCAACACTCGTTACCCTTGCAGGGCTTCTCTCTAGCATGGGACTCTCAGCACAAGATGAGGTATATCTCCAATGGAAGCTCTGTCCCTATCCGGTACCCTGTGTGGACCCTCCAGTGCATGTGCAGTGCTAAGCAGTAACTGAAGTTACTCATACTGAGAGGGCTTTTCACCTATGGGTGTGACCTAGATCTCAGGAAGTCTGAACTTGAAGTGAAGTTTTTCCCATAGGTGTCACGCTCAAAAGGTCTCTCTCTAGAACACACTATCTCATATTTCTCAGGGGTTAAACTGTGTCTGAAACTTGGCTCACAAAAAGTACAGCTGTAGGGTCTCAGTCTCAGGTGGACAGTATGATGGGCAGTGAGAACTGACTAAAATGATATGTATGTTCCCAAATAGGTAACAAGTCCTGATTTCTAATTGCAGTTTTTGATACACTCAGGACACCAGCTTACCTGAAGAATACATCGAATTGTTTCTGTGAAGGATGTGATGGATGGCTTTTCTTTCTTTAGAGCCACTAGGTTCATGGTTCCCCCAGGAATGCCCTGGCTTTGGTCCTGGGGACTCTGCCCTCGAATTTTCCTCAAAAATATCTCTTTCGAATTCATTTCCACAGGACCTTCCTTCTGAGGTTTCTTCTCCTTGATCTCAACTTCAACTCCTAGGAAGAAAAAGACAAAATGAGACCACTGATTCTCCCTGGTGGTATAGGGAAAATACTGGTGGGTTGTCAGGAAGTGGAGATGGGTAATGGAGCTTATTCACCTATAAATGCTAGCTAGAAGAGCAAATAAATATTCTCTAGACCACAGCTGCCCAAGAAACTGAAGCTCTCTCTTTGCCTATAAATGATAAACACCTATGATGAACTGTTGCTCTATAGGGGGAACCAGCAAGTAGTAATGTGGACGTGTTATGTCAGCATTTCCCATTCTTCCTATAGAGTACTGTCAAGGTGGACACTTTGAATTTAGAGGAAAAAATGAAGGTCTTGAGTAGAACTGAATCTGGGCACTCTCTTAAAAGTCTAATGGATGAATTTGGAATTAGTAAATCAACATTTTATGACATTAAAAAAAATAAGAAATTGATTTTGGACTTTGTGTTAAAGCAAGATATGCCATTAATTGGGCAGAGAAAAGAAAAAGAACCGGTGCCAAATACATTGATGTTGATGGCGCAGTGTACATGTGGTACCAACAAAAGCATTCAGCTGGTGTTCCTGTTAGAGGTATGGAATTTCAGGCTACTGCTGAGATGTGCACAGTGTTTTGGTCGAACAGACTTCAAAGCCAGCATTGGTTGGCTTTTCAGATTTTGAAATAGGCGTGCAATAGGGAACCGAAAAGTGTGTGGAAAACAAATTCTGAGCTCAGTTTCAGAAAATGTTGAACCATTTAGACAAAAGATATCCACATTCATCAAAGAGGAGAGAGTATGTCTGGCTCAGGTGTACAATAGGGATGACACAGATCTCTTTTGAAAATCAATGCCAAAAAATATTCAGACAAAGCAAAAAGATATATGTATGCCAGGGCGGAAAATAAATAAAGAGCAATTCTCAGCTCTTTAGAGTGCTAATGCAGATGACCTACAAGCTGAAGTCAGTTATTACTGAAAAAACAAAGCAGCCTGGGTCTGTCTTTTTCATACAGAATATTATTTCAACATGCAGAAAAAAGAAAAGCTGGGAGAGAAAAAGCAAAATCTGATGACAAAAAGTAAAAAGCTGAAAAAAGAAGGCACAGATATTGGTACAAAAATACTGATAAAATGGCAACTGCAGGTAGTATAGATTAGTGGGAAGGTAATGACCTAACAATCAACATGAGAGAATCCCCCTGTCATGACTTTTAAAGACTGCCACTACTGGGGATCCTCTTCTTCCTCTTCCTTCTCCTCCTCCTCCTGCCTACTATTATTATAGCACTATATTAGTGAACTTTGAGGAAAGTTTCAATACCTTCTCACTTCTTGTCCTTCTCAAGTATAGACAATCAGGAAGGAAAGAAGCCCACGATGCATCCTGGAACCCTCATGAAAGAAGTTGTAAAGGACAACAGAGACCATAGAAGAGGAAGGAGGTAAAAGCAAAGAAAAATCAAATATGCCCAGAGGCTCTAACAGGAAGCTGAAAGGAGGGTAAGAGGGGAACCAGTTGGTAGAATGAGATCACACATCTCTTTCTTTCCCAATGCTACAGCTTCACCTCACTGCTGAGAAAAAAAAAATTAGTACAATTCGGCGAACACAGACAATGAGGCAACAGTTCAGGAAGCAGAGACGGGTCTTTAGTCTTCCAGAACTACATGCTATTTTGATGTTCTGAGAACTGGAGACAGATGACATTTTGCTAATTAGGGAAGTCAATAAAGCAGCCTGTTATCAAAATAAATACAATTTTACCATATTTAATAACATGTCTTGACAAATCTCTTATTATGTTACTTGATTATTAATTTCATGGTTGGTAGGGTCATTTCTGCTCTGAGTGAAGCTTTTCCCACACTCAGGTCATAGGATTTAGAGGGTGAAAAGATTTTTGAGATCACCTAGTTCAACCTCCAATTTCACAGACAAGGAAAATGAGTCCCAGAGATACTTACTTGCCAAATGTCACATAATTAGTAATGGTCAGAACGACCTGACCACAAAGTAATCTTTCCATTATATCATTATACTTACCATATTTCCATTATACTTTGGTTCTTTTTTATCTTGGGGTGGGGTCTCTAATTAATCACTCTTAAGAACACCTTTCAGTGAGAATCTTCCCCACCCTTGGGATGCTTATAATGCTTCAGAAGTATGGTACTATGAGGGTGCCCAAGTCTGAAAGCTTTACAAAGGTTTTTCCAAACTTGGAACATTTAAAAGATCGCTTCTCTACCTTGATCTCCTTGAGTTGAATCAATGCAGAATTCTAAGAAAAATTCTTCTCCTATTTGGGGTACTTTTAATTTCTCTTCAGTGTAGACTCTGGTGAGTTAGAGATAAGATCATGAAGTGTTTTAGCAGACAGAAGGTACTTTTAAGGGTTGAACTTGGAATTTTTGGTTTATTCTTTTCTGCAAATCCTTCTCTTGGGAAATGAGCTCATACAGTCTCTTAACTAGGAGATTTTTCCACAACTCTTTCATTCTCACTGTCTTTCCTTCATTTTAGCACAATCTCTTGAAGTCTTTTGGGTAACACTCTCAGAAATCTTCTGCTACTTGTTCTCACTCCTGATCCACAAATACATAAGAGGGTCCAGAAATTTTAGCTGTCTTCCATTTCACATACTGGGAAGAAAGAAAAGTGTGTCAGAGAATGAAAGATTGACATTTCAGTTATTTTATTTCCCTTAAAGATAGTTCTGACTGACTTGAACTCATTTTCTAGCTGTGTAGATTTCTCTCAAGTCTCTCAGGTGGAGACTCTATACTCAAGATCTATGATTTCTCCCTCATTTAAGCATAAGAGACAGCCTTAGGTTCTGATTAATGGAGAAGATCACATGGGATGTGACAGTCTATGATGATAATACTTTAACTCGTGGACCAACTTACAGTAGGTTTTGCAAAGCTAATCACACAAGCTTAACAGTCAAGCATCATTTAGCATTGAATAGAAAGAGGTAAAAACAATTCTGCTTCTCAATCAAGGACTGCACCATTCACTCTAGTTGGCAAACTACCACATGTTTGCTATACATCATAAGATACAAAGGTAAAAGCATATCAGTGTAACAACACGCTGAATGCACATGTCCTGATCCCATCACAGCAATTCAAAAATTCATTGGATTTTAGAGCTGGAAGGGATCTTAAGAGATATTCTCCTACAGGAATGCTTAACCTGAGGTCTGTGAACTTGTTTACTGTTTTGACAACTGTGTTTCAACATAATTGGTTTCCCTTGTAATCCTATGTATTTCATTTTATATTCTGAGAAGGGCCCCATAGGCTTCAGTAGGATGCCAAAGGGATCCATGACACAAGCCACTTCTCTTACTTTATAGAGAATCGAGAACCAAACACACGGCATGAACTAGGATCATCCCCAACAAATTCCCAACGGGAGAAATTTCAATGGGAAACTTTGGAAGGTGAGAGTACAAATAGGCAAAAATAAAAACGAACTCTGAGGAACTGAGAGCAGATTTATCTCTTTTCCACGTTCTTACCCTCCCTTCTCTAAACCTTGTTTGCCAGGAGATGCCCTCAATCGTTACTCAATGGGCTTCCCGCAACGTCCTTAATTCAACATGGATTTATCTTCCTGGTGCTAAACAAGGCAGAGCTTGGAAGGTTGT
>JAQQSZ010013875.1:0-11654 GCA_028646595.1 Phalanger gymnotis
TACGCCCAGTTCCATGAAAAGAGATCCAGTCTAGCAGAGCAGACATTTTCCCCTGATCAACCCCCATTACACTTTTGAAAGGGCACTGTCTTTCATCTTATGGACTATTTGTGCCCAGCCTGTGGTAGAGTCTTCTGAGCTCATGTTAGTCTAACCAGCCACAGTCAGACACGCTGAATCTTGACCCCAACATAGTGATGTCATTTTGGTCCTCTTCAAGAATGAAGGACAACATCCAAACTTCATCATACAATTAGAAATAAGGGCTAAGCAGACACTACATTTGAGTTACCAACCCAAATGAGATGTTCCAGATGAGGAGGCTTGAAACAAGAAACAACGAAGACTCATTGGTTCTAAAAAATGATCCCTTTTAATAAGACCACAAAGAGGACAATGGGCTAGATAAAAAGAATATGAGCTACCAGACCTGGGTGAAAGGTTCGAGTAGCAGTTCAATTGTATTTGTGAGGTCCTCTAACCTCTCCTGGCAGTGGTCCCTTGGAACTAAATGAATAAGACCCACACAAAAATGGCTATCAACATCTATTATGATTCAGGGGAAAGGCGGGGAGGAAAGGTAGGGCAAGTAAAGGACATGGGATAAGATAGCAGGATGTAACCAGGGAAGAAAGAAGGTCGTCTGCAAGGCCATGAAAGGTCATTATTTCCTTTGAGTTTTGATCCACAGGCCCCATGCTGCTCCCTTGACTATGCCAAGCCAAGTAAGGAATGAAACTGCTTCATGCAGGGTCAATTTATCCTATAATCAAGCTATTGGACTGGGAACTGACAATGACTAGGAATCATTCCACTTTTTGTTTTCTTAATTTTTCTCTGTACCTTCAATATGCGCTAATCTCCTGAATATTTCAGTATTTTGCCAAACTTTTGCATTCACCCTCTATTACTTGCCCCAGGTATAATTCTGTACTTTTCTTCTATACCATTGTGAAGAAAACCCAGAAATAAAAGCCTCCAGGACAGCAATGAAAATAAATTTGCCTAAAATAGCAAAACATGGAAATTTCCAGGTCTATAATTACCTACTCAAATTATATGTGTTGGTGGACATCTAACATTGGACTTCAGTTAGAGACTGAAGGATTTCTTCAGAGATGTTTTTGCCCACATCTGCTATGCCAGTGCTCCCACTAAGATAAGAAATAAGCCTTTCCTATGTATAGCTGGACTACAATGGGACTAGGTTGAAGAGACATTGATCCCACTGAAAAAGATTAATAATACTTGCCAGGAAGGTAAACAGAAGATAGTTTTTTAAAAGGCTAAGCCAAATTTACTCTTTCCTAGTTCTTTAAGCCCCTGGCTCCAGAGGAAGTAAGAAGCATAAATTGGGATACCTGTAACTATCACTCAGATACCTCTAGTCAATAAGAAAGATTACAACCAAATTATGTTCAGTAAAGAAGGAGATCTTAAGATTACATAATCTATGAAAGAGTAACCAATAAAGGAATTTTGTCTACTGAGTCTGTTTTCAATTTAGCTAGATCAAAATGGCCTAGATCAATGGGGGTGGGCTATGGGGAAATTGGAGACAGAGAAGATCATTCTTCTGCAAAATTTATTTTTGGAATTCAAAAAAAAAGTTGGCTATTTATAAATACTGCTTTTTGTTAAGGCCAAAGTTTATTGTGCAAAATGTACATTAGACAATTTCCAGCACAGAATGAAAGGGAAATGCAAGAAGGAGATGTGGCAGTATGCTGAGAATTCTTGAAGAACTTAAGAAATGAGATAAAGAATTCTTTTTTAAAATGTTTTATTAGTATCTTTTGTTTTTGTATTGCCTAATTTTCCGCCTGTAGACTTCCTTATCTTCTCAAAAAGCAATCCTTTATAATAAAGAATTTAAAAAGAAAATGAAGAGAAAAAAATGGCAAAACCAATTTTACATATACATGTATGTGTATCTGAAATTATATGGAATTTTTCACATCTGTAGATACCCCCACTCTTCCCAGTCTATATAAAAGAAGTGGAGAAAGGAATTTTCTCTTACATATCTCCAGAGCCAACCTTTTTCTTTGTTTTGATATGTTAATTTTTATCATGCTTTGGGCTGGTTTCCTTCCCCTTTAATTGTTGGAATAATTATGTATATTGTTTCCTTTACTCTGCTTATTTCATTTTTTGTCATTTCATATAAACCTTTCTATGTCTCTCTGTATTCATCATTTTCATCACTTCTTACAGCACAGCAATATTCCAATATGATCATATACAATTTGTTTAACCATTCTCCAATCAATGAAAACTTTCTAGCTCTTTGCTACAACAAAAATTACGTATGTATAATACACACACACACATACACACACACACACACACACACACACACACACACACACACACACACATATGCACATGGATCTTTTTTTTTATGTGACCTACTTGAGGTATGTGCCTCACAATGGAATCTCTGAGAGAAAGGGCATGGATGTTTTAACCATTGTATTTGTATAATCCAAATTGCTTTCCAGAAACATTCACTAATTCGCAGTTCTATTAAAAATGCATTTGTATGCTTTTTTTCTACAGCCATTTTAAAATTAAATATTTCTATCTTTTGTTGTCTTTGCCAATTTGCTGGATTTAAGGTGAAACCTCAGAGTTGTTTTAATTTTAATTTCTCTCAACATTAGTGATTCAGAGCATTCTTTCATATAATTATTAATAATCTGTAATTTTTTGGAGAACTATTTGTTTATATCCTTTGACTAGTAACCTACTACAGAATGGTTTTTAGTCTTAAACATGTCTATAAGTTGTCTTTTATATCTTGGATACCAAGCTCTTATCTGAGATACAAAAAAAAAATTGTTTTCTAGTCCATCATTTCCCTAGTTACCCCTTAATACATCAATTTTATTCGTGCAAAAGCCTGTTGTGTAATTACATTTTCTATTTTATCTTTTGTTATTGCCGCTATCACTTCTTTAGTTAAGAATCTATCTCCTAGGAACAAAAGTTCAAGAATCTTGAGGAAAATAATGAAAATAAGTGGGAAGAAGGCCAAGCAGTACAAGATCTCAAAATATACTACAAAGAATAATCATCAAAATAATTTGGTAACTGGTTAAAAAAATAGAGGTTAATCAGTAGAATGGATTAAGTACATAACATTTAGAAACAAACAACCCTAGTAGACTAGTATTCAATAAACCCAAAGACTCCAACTTTTGCATACGAACTCACTATCTGACAAAAAAAAATTGCTGGGAAAACTGGAAAGCATTTTGGCAAAAATTAGTTTACAGCAGCATACCCAAATGCATACATGACCTAGACAGAAAAGGTTATATCATAAACAAATTAAAAGAACAAGGAACATATTCTCTTTCAGATCTGTGGATAAGGGAAGTATCAATGACCAAACAAGGAGTAGAAATGATTACTGAATATAAAATGGACAATTCTGATTACAAAAATTTAAAAAGTTTTTTGCGCAAACAAATTCAAAGCATCTAAGATAAGAAAGAAATAGTTATTTGAGTTAGGAAACCTTTGTATCCAGTTTTTGCTGATAAAGCTGTTATTTCCAAGATATCTAAGGAAATGACTTCATAAGAATAAGAACCATTCACCAATTGATAATAATAACAATAATAGCTGGCATAGAGTGATTGAGGGTTTGCAAATCTCTTAACAAATATTATCTCATTGTATCTTCACAACAACCCAGGGAGGTAGATGCTATTATTATTATACCCATTTTATGGATGAAGCAATTGAGGAAGACAGAAGTTAATTGACTTGCCCAGGGCTACACAGCTTATAATTGCTGTAGGTTGGATTGGAACTCAGGTCTTCATGTTTCCAGGTCCAATGTTCTAGCTACTACTCCATCTAACTGCTTAAATAAATGGTCAAAAAGTTTGAACAGGAAGTTCTTAAAGGAAGAGAAGCAGTTAGATGAAAAAATTATTGAAATCACTAATAATTATAGAAATGCAAGTTAAAGTAACTTTGAAATTATATTTCATAATCACTAGATTGTGAAAGCTGACAAAAAAAGAAAATTACAAATGTTAGAGGGACTATGGGGAAACAGGCAAAATGATGCACTATTTGTGGAGCTGTGAATTAGTGCAGCCATTCTGTAAGCAATTTGGCTGTGTGTATGAAGTTACTGTCCTTAGACTCAGAAATACCACTGCTAAGCCAAAGTGATCAAAGAAAGAATAAAAGGTCCAATACATACAAACATATTTACAGCTATTTGTTTTGGTTCGATTTAAAACTAAAAACTAAAGAGATATCCATCAATTGGGGAATGGCTGAACAAATTACAATATATTAAGATAATAAAATACTAGCATACTATAAAAAACGAAGAATGATATAGTTTCAGAGAAACCTGAAAAAAATTTGCATGTACTAAAACAGAATGAAATTAGAAAAACCAGGAAAATAATTTATACCGTGAGCAAGAGGGAAAGAGAGAGAGAGAGACAGAGAGAGAAGAAGAAGAAGAAGAAGAAGAAGAAGAAGAAGAAGAAAGAAAGAAAGAAAGACAGACAGACAGACAGACAGACAGACAGAAAGAAAGAAAGAAAGAAAGAAAGAAAGAAAGAAAGAAAGAAAGAGGAAGAAGGAAGAAGAAGAAGAGGAGGAGGAGAGGGAGGGTGAGAGAGGGAGAAAGGAAAGAAGGAAGGAAGAAGGAATGAAAAAAGGAAGGAAGAAGGAATGAAAAAGGAAGGAAGGAAGGAAGGAAGGAAGGAAGGAAGGAAGGAAGGAAGGAAGGAAGGAAGGAAGGAAGGAAGGAAGGGAGGGAGGGAAAGAGTGAGGGAGAAAGGGAAGGAGGGAAGAAGGAAGGAAAGAAGAAAGGAAAGAAGGAAGATTTTGAAAAAACTAAAGAACTCTGATCCATAGAATAATTACAATTCCAGAAGAACAACGACTTTTTAAAAATATTATCCACCCTCCTTCTAGACTACAAATTTATGTTACATAACTTCAACTGCACCCTCACTGTGGCGAGGAAATCCTTTTACACCTCCATAATTAACTCACTATTCTACTCACTACAAAGTCTTTTCCAAATCTTTTCATTTCTCCTCAAATCTCCCATGGAGCCGCCTCTGCTCAATCTCTCAGCTAAGAATCTTGCCTCATATTTCACTGAAAAAAATTGAGACTATTTGCCCAGTTTCCTCTGCTCCCCTCATCTTGCATGGTCCAGATACCTTCTGCCACCACCTTCCCCTTCTTTGTTGTCTCACATGAAAAGGCATTCCTTCTCCTTGCCAAATCAAACAATTCTGTGTGCACAAGTGATTTTATTATCTCTAGAATCTTGCCCCATCTCTCATCCCCCACTATTTTATTTATCTTCAGTATCTCTTTGTCTACTGTTTCCCTACTGCCTACAAACATATCCATGTCTCCATCTTTTAAAAAAAAGCCCTCACATGATCTATCTGCATTATCATCTCTTCTCCCTTGTAAGCGCTATGAGAAGGCCATCTGCAATAGAGATCTACACCTCCTTTCCCCTCACTTTCCTTTTAATTCTTTAGAGTATGGCTTCTCACCTCATTCAACCAAAACTGCTCTGTCTAAAGTCACCACTGATCTCTTAATGATCAAATGTAATGGCCTTTTCTCAATCTTCATCCTTACTGACCTATATGTAGCCTTTGACACTGTCAATTACCCTCCAACTTCATAGTCTCTTATCTCTAGGCTTTTAGGACAATACTCTCTCCTGGTTCTCTTCCTACCTATCTGACTTTTCCTTCTTTGTCTTTCTTTCCTTTGGTCCTCGGCTCTCTTCTCTCTTCCTTCAACGTTGCTTCACTTGCTGATTTCACTAGCATTCATAGTTTTATGCCCTATGCTGATAATTCTCAAATTTATTTATTCTCCCCTAATCTCTCTCCTAAGCTTCAGACTCAAATCTCCAACTGACTACTAGACACAGACATTTCAAATTATGTGTCTCGTTGGCATCTTAAATTCAATGTGTTCAAAACTGAATTCATTATCTTTGCCCAAAATTCCCCTCATTTCCAAATTTCACTATTATTGTTGAAGGCACTAGCAATCTGCTAGTCACACAAGTTCGCAGCTGACATGTTGGCCTCAACTTTCTCATTCTCTCACCCCTCATAATCAATTTGTTGCCAAGTCTTGCAGATTTTACCTTTGTGACGTCACCTTCTCTCTGACATTACCACATTCAGGCTCTCATTACCTCACACTATGGCTATTGCAAATGTCTACTGACCCTAGTCTCACCTCACTCTAAAATCCACTTTCCACATAGTAGCCAAAGCAATTTTTCCTTAAGGATGGGTCTATGTCATCCACCTACTCAGTAACCTCAAGTGGCTCCCTGCTGTCTCTAGGATCAAATATAAACTTGCATTTAAAAGTCTTCACAACCTGGCCATTTCCTGATCTTTCCAGTCTACTGATTACTCCCCTCTATGTTCTCTATGGTATGTTTTCTATAGCAGCACTGGCTACCCCATGCCTGAAATACTCTTCTACTACATCTCTATCTCTTCAAATCATAGGTTTCTTTCCATCTTCTTCTATTTTTTCATTCTTTTGATTCTGTTCGACTGATTCTCTATGCTTCATAGAGTCATTAGCTTCTACTTTCCCAATTCTAATTTTTAACAAATTGCTTTCTTCAGTTAGCTTTTGTACCTCCTTTTCCATGTGGCCAATTTTAAGGAGTTATTTTCTTCCTTGAATTTTTTTTTCCATTTTATCAATTGTATTTTTAAAGGAACTGATCAACTTTTCTTCTACCTCTCTAATTTGACTTTTAAAATCCTTCTTGGGCTCTTCCAAGGAGGTTTTTTGGGCTTGAGACCAGTTCATATTCCCTTTCAAGGTTTCAGATGTGGGTATAGTATCAATGCTGTCTTCTTCTGAATTCATATTTTGATCTTCCCTGTCTCCATAGTAAGAATCTATGGCCTTTGCTTTTCTAAGTTGCTTTTTTCTCATTGTTATTGCCTTTTTTCTGGCTTTTGAAGTGGATCTCTGCTTCTGGGGCACCAGGGGCTCTGTGCCATTCCTCCTGTGCTGGGGTCTAGGGGACTGGTTACTGGCTTTGCATGCTGGGACCTCTGGTTCTGGCAGCTGGAAGCTATATAATGCTGTCACTTACCTGGTGCTGAGCTGGAGCTGGCTGGTGTGTGCCAAGACTGGGTGAGGTCTTTCTGAGCTTCCCCAGGGTTGCATTGAAGCTTGTGGCATGAGGTGTGGTTTGGCCACTGGAGGTCTTTTCCTCCCTGAGGGCTGCACTAGAGCACAGGAAGGCTCAGCCTCTCGTGGACTCCTGTCCACGCTGGTGTCTGCCAATTCCCCTTGCTGTGTGAAAGCATGTTAGGGGTCCTAGTGTTGGCGCTTGCCAGCTCCACCACCATGGGGCTTAGTATCTCCCATTAGTCTGTTGAAGTGGGCTTGCTGCTGGCTTGCCTGGACTTGTCCCATCCTGCACTGGTTCCCTTTAGCCACAGCAAGATGGACCTTTCCTGTTAATCCCCCTAGCCTTCCAAACTAAAAAACTGCTACACCCCATCATTCTGCTGGCTCCACCGGTCCAGAATTTTTCCTGGGGCAATATTTTCTGTTTTTTTCAAGGTCAGTGAGGGAGAGTGAGAGTGACTTACTGCTTACTCTGCCATTTTGTCTCTGGGTTTCTTTCAAGAATCAACTCAGGAATCCTTCCAAATAAGGCCTTTCCTGGTCCCTCTAGCTACCTTTTCCTCCGAGGTTACAATGTACATATATGCGTATATGTGTGTGTGTGTGTGTGTGTGTGTGTGTGTGTGTGTATAATGGGAGAGAAAACATGCATGTGTTAATATAAAAATACATCAATGTATGTATACATATTCAAGTGCGTATACATGTACAGATAATGTATGCACTTGCATCCATACATACACATGTATATTTATGTACATATATATGCATACCTGTATATGTGTGTATAATGTCTATACATATATTCACACATGTATATGTATACATACATTATATACACACGTGTTTACATATGCATATATTTGTGTACGTATATGTATATATTGTCTCTCCCATTAGAAGATAAGCATATTAAGGGCAGAGATTGTTTTACTTTTGTCTTTCTCAGTGCTTAGCTCAGTGTCTGGTATATGGTAAGCACCTATTAAATGATTGCTGATTGATCAATTAATTGATTCAGCAAGCCAATAATACATCAGCATTCAGTCAGCACCTTTACCCTAAAACAATAAGTTACTCAAAATCACTTTCACAGGAGCAAGATTTTTCTATACCTTGGCACTAGGTGGGAAAGGTCTGACATAGCTGGATCTGGTTTTCTGATCAGTTAATTTGTGTTCCCTCATCTGCCCACAGAGGATGGATACGAGATGGTGGAGGAATTGAGACAAGTCTGTGATCTTGGACTTCAGCCTTCATTATACTACAAGATACAATCTTCCCTGCTTGATCTTACATGAGATAATAGCAAAAAAAGAGGCAGTTGTCTATGAGAAGCTACACATTCATGCCTTATCTTGGATGGAAAAAACTAGTAGCTGAGAGAAACTAATTGCTAGGAAGCAGAAATTTCATCAGAAAGGCAAAACTCAAAGCATGAGCTGATTCTTAGGGAATGAAAATTTAAGAAGAAAAGAAAATCATGAGTACTTGTTTAACATGCATATGGGAAAAATTTGTTTAGGAAGTATCCAAAAATGGTTGAGGCATTAGCCAGTCATGTAATTTCTATCTACCACAGAGCAAGTGGGAGACAGATAGACAGAGACAGAGAGAGAGGGAGAGACACAGAGAGAGAGAGAGACAAAGACAGACAGACAGACAGACAGAGACAGAGTGAGATTTTACTGAGCAGTCCCCAAGATTGAGCCTGGTCTGTCAACACAAATCTTCAGTTGTAGTCCATGGGTTACAGAACTAATCAACCATCACAACTTTTCACAATAAAATTTTCTCTTTGCAAGTTTTAAAATGAAGAAGAAACCTGCACAGAATCACAGAGGCATTAAATTTCAAGCTGATAAATTTCAAGAACTAAAATGTGTTCCTTCCACAAGCACATAGTTCTCTAACTCATTTTTAATGAGACATGCCCTGTATGTTTAGTTATCATTATAATTATTTTAAAGCAGATTTGGAGGATTTATTAATGATCATCTGTTTTATTTAATGACTTTGCCTCCACTTTATTGAAGGAGAAAAGACAAATGTCACCGTACTGCTAAAGGGAAGTAGCATGGAGTCAATTCTTGCCTCATACTAATAGATTAAAGTACTGGCTTGTATGAGCCAAATAGTTGATAACTTTACACTTCTATTCCATTCTAAAGGGCATTTTAATATTATGGTAAGCAGTAAATAGATTTCCCTCACTAATAATATATGGCTTAGAGTGACATTGAAATTACCTTTAATTCCTAGAGTATCAGCTCTCTGATGGCTGGTCTATGGCAGACGAAAAAGGATCCTGGGTTTTTCAGTGAATCTAAAATAAGACTGAAAACTGTGGAATACAAGATTCGCCATGTGTTTATTGTTTATTGATTATTAAAAATCAACAAACTGAATCTTTCTGAATTATATCTCTTAAATTTTATTTATTTTATTTTTAATTTATGAAATAAAACAAGCATTTCCATAGCATAGTAGATTTTTTTTAAAAGATGATTGCACATAAAACTGCAAATATCTTATGGACTACTTGTTATTCCTATTAAATATATAATAAATTTATCATAAAACTTTTTCTTTCTTCTTTTTTTTCCCCTCCCTCCACACCACATAGATGGCTGCCATTAGACACAAATGTGTGTGTGTATGTGTGTGTGTGTAAAATCATTCTATCATTCTATATATACTTCTATTTATCAGTTCTTTCTCTAGATCATATCTAATTGTATTTCCATAGACATATCAAACTCAACATGTCAAGACATAAATCATTATCATTTCTTCCAAGTTTTCCCTTTTCTCGCTTTCTTGTTACTGAGGAAGATACCACCATTCCTCCTCTTACCCAAGCTTATAAATTGGTTTCATGTTCAACTCCTCACCTGCACGTACCTACATATCCAGTCTCTCTTTTTGATCATTTTTATTTAATATTTTAGTTTTCAACATGGATTTCCACAGGATTTTGAGTTACAAATTTTCTCCTCATTTCTACCCCTCACACTCCAAGATGGCGTATATTCTGATTGCCCTGTTCCCCAGTCAGCCCTCCCTTCTGTCACCACCCCCTTCCCCTTACTTTCTGGTAGGGCAGGATAGATTTCTATGCCCCATTCCCTATATCTTATTTCCCAGTTGCATGCAAAAACAATTTTTTGAGCATCTGCTTTTAAAACTTTGAGTTCCACATTCTTTGTCCTCTTCCCTTCTCACTCACCCTCCCTAAGAAGGCAAGCACTTCAACACAGGCCACACATGTATCATTATGTGAAATATTTCTACATTACTATATGTTATACTAAATATGTATGTGTATATACATATATATACATATATATATACTAGCTACATAAATACTAACAATATTTCCCTCTATCATATCCTGTCACCCTTTATTCACTTTTCTCCCTTAATTCTGTCCCTTTTCAAAGTGTTTGCTTTTGATTATCTCCTCCCCCTATCTGCCCTCCCTTCTATCATGCCACCTTTTATCCCCTTCCCCCTACTTTCCTGTGGGGTAAGATACCCAATTGAGTGTGTATGGTATTCCCTCCTCATGTCAAATCCCATGAGAGCAAGATTCACTCATTCCCCATCACATGCCCCCTCTTCCCTTCAAACAGAACTGCTTTTTCTTGTCACTTGTATGTGAGATTATTTACCCCATTCTATCTCTCCCTTTCTCCCTCTATCACCCCTTAATTTGATTTTATTTTTTTAGATATCATCCCTTCATATTCACCTCATCCTGTGCTCTCTGCCTATATATATATGTATATATGTATGTATATTCCCTTTGACTACCCTAATACTTAGAAAGGACTCATGAATTACACACATCATCTTTCCATGTAGGAATGTAAACAAAATAGTTCAACTGTAGTAGTTCCCTTATGATTTTTCTTTCTTCTTTACCTTTTCATGCTTCTCTTGATTCTTGTATTGGAAAGTCAAATTTTCTACTCAGCTCTGGTCTTTTCACCAAGTAAGCTTGAAAGTCCTCTATTTTATTGAAAATCCATATTTTGCCTTGGAGCATTGTACTCAATTTTGCTGGGTAGGTGATTCTTGGTTTTAATCCTAGCTCCATAGACCTCCAAAAAGTCATATTCCAAGCCCTCAGATCCATTAAGGTAGAAGCTGCTAGATCTTGCGTTATCCTGATTGTGTTTCCACAATACTCAAATTGTTTCTTTCTTGTTGCTTGCAGTATTTTCTCCTTGACCTGGGAACTCTGGAATTTGGCAACAATATTCCTAGTTTTCTTTTCGGGATCTTTTCAAGAGGCAATCAGTGGATTCTTTCAATTTCTATTTTACCTTCTGCTTCTAGAATATCAGGGCAGTTTTCCTGGGTAATTTCTTGAAAGATGATGTCTAGGCTCTTTTTTTGATCATGGCTTTCAGGTAGTCCAATAATTTTTAAATGGTCTCTCCTGGATCTATTCTCCA
>JAQQSZ010013876.1:0-11654 GCA_028646595.1 Phalanger gymnotis
TCTGAGGCTGGATTTGAACTCAGGTCCTCTTGACTCCATGGCCGGTGCTCTCCTCACTGTACCACCTAGCTGCCCCAAAACTTTCCTACTTAAGAAAGGCTAAATACTCTAATACAGAAGGCTAGGGATTTCTTAAACATGGGAATTTGAAGTTGTTTCCCCAGGGCCTGTAGGGGACCTGGCACAGGGTCAGTGTTTAATAAATCTTTATTGAATGAATGAATGAACAAATGAATGGACCTTAGTGGTTATCTAGCCTCACCCCTTTATTTTACAGATGAGAAACTGAGGCCCAAAAAAGTTGTTGGTGAATAAACATTTATTAAGCACTGGCCCAGTGTTAGACACTGTGCTAAATGTTGATGCAAAGAAAGACAAAAGGTGGTCCCTGATCAAGAAGCTCACAGTCTGACAGAGGAGACAACACGTTAACAACTATGTACAAACGAGCTATATGTAGAGTAAATCAGGGATGATCATCAGAGGGAAGGTGCTAGAATTAAAGGGCATAGGGAAAGGCTTCTTGGGAAAGGTGGGATTTTAGCTGAGATCAGAAGGAAACCAGGAGATAGAGATAAGGAAGGAGAGAATTCTAGCCATGGGGAACTGGCAGAGAAAATCAGTCAGTCATCAATCAACATTTATTAAGCATTTACTGTGTTCCTGGCTTTGTGCTAAATTCTGTGGATTAGGCAAAAGTCAGCCCCTGCCCTTGAGGAGCTTATGGGGGAAACAATATGCAAACAAACATATGCAAAGCAAGCTATGCACAGGATAAATAGGAAATAATTAACAGATGGAAGGCATTCGAAAATGCACAAAGTTGGTTAAGGCCCCTGCCCAAGATCACATAGGTTGTAAGTGGCAGAGCCAGGATTTCAAGGCTGGTCCTTCCAAATCCAGTAGTCTTTTCATGGTACCAGAGATGACATATTTAAAGCACTTTGCAAATGTTAAAGCACTGTATAAATGTTATTATTGTTTTATCATTTTTATTACTATTACTTCTCCCTAGACTAATTATGAGGGCTGACATTTGGAAATATATGTGCCTTTTAATAAAATGTATATTTAAAAACAACCAAAGGCAGAGGACAGAAAACACCCTCATTTCTTTTCCAATCCCTCAGACTCACAAGTACTGATCTAGCCGCAGCTAGCTCAAAGGTGGGTCATGAGCGCCTCCCAGTGGCGATGTGGAGTAACTCCTCATCCCCTCATCCAGCACAGCTTAGGAATCAGGATACTGGTCCAACAGCCAGGCTTTATGACAGCAAGAGGCCAAGAGACTGATATTTGGAGCCTTGGCATTTTCTAGAGCTAGTCAACAAAATGAGTTGCTCCCTAGGGCTCTTATTTAAAGAACTGTTGCACCTTGCTTGGCAGTCATTTTGTTAATAACCAAGTCAGAATGGTACCATGCAGGGACAAAGTAAAAGTAATAACTGACATTTGGATAACTTAAATTTGAAAGGAGCATTCTATGAGTTTTCTCATTTTACCTTGACCACAAGCCTGTGAGGTAAATCCATAGGTGACTCTGTACTCATTTTACAGATGTGGTTAAGTGACTTGGCCAGAGTCGCAGGAGGGAGTGACTTAGCTCTTCTCAGCAACACAATGATCCAAGATAACTCTGAAGGACTTATGATAAAAATGCTATCCATCCCCAGAGAAAGAATTGATGGAGTCTGAACACAGATCAAAGCATGCTTTTTTTACTTTATTTCTCTTGGGTTTTTATTTTGGTCTAAGTTTTCTTTGACAGCATGACTAATATAGAAATATGGTTTGTGTGACTGCACATGTATACAACCTATATCAAATTACTTGCCTTCTCAGTGGGGGGGCAGGGGAGGGAGGGAGAGAATTTGGAATTCAGTTTTAAAAATGAATGTTGAAAATTGTTTTTACACGTAATGAGGAAAAAATAAAATATTAAATTTAGAAGAAAAAAAAGAGTCACGGGAGACATTTGACCTCTGGTCTTCCTGAGTCCAGCACTGTACACACTATTGTGTCTCTCATATTGTCTTGTTAAGTGTTCTTCAGAGCGTAGCCTATGGACTATAAATCATCACCTCTCCCTTCACCCTCGGCCCCATTCTGAGGGGCTATCAGCCCTTCTGAAGATATAGTGCCAATATATTGATCAGTTTCCTTATCAATCAATGTGAGTTTGTTGAGAACCTAGAGGGAAGGTTCCATCTCCCAGTGGAATAGTTACTAGAAAGTCCACTCAGTCCCTCCAAAGGCAAAAAAGATGTCCATGACAGCCACAAGGCTTCCTCAAGTGATTACTGGGTGAGAATCATGGGGATTAGCTATGAAAACTCCTGGCTATACCCCATATTCCTCAAGATGATGCTTCAAACAATGGGACCTAAAATCATTTATAAAAGTGCAGAAAACTTAATGAAACAGAGGATGTCTTTCCTGATTTAATACCAAATTGACACTTTTTAGCAGCAGAGCGATGTGGGAGACAGCCAGCCTTGGAGTCAGGTTCAAATCTCTCTCTAGACATTCTCACTGTGTGACCCTGCACAAAAGACTTACCGTTTCAGGGCTCTGGACAGCTCTATAAGATTTGAAGTTGCAGACCAGGTGCACACATGAATTGAGAGAGTTCTCACCAGCGAGTTCCCCAAAATCACAGATCTTGGCCCTGTCCCTATTATTAGCAGCTACTGGACAACATACATCCTCTGCCTGGAACACAGTAAGTACTTACCAAATACTTATTGGTTAATCGATTGCTTGAATGATTGATTGATTTGGGAATAAGCCAGAATGTAAGAGAATACGGGAGACAGAAGAGAGAGGATGCGGCCTGGAAAGCCCTTTTGCTAATAGATTAGTTCAGAAATCGATAAAGGAAGAATTGGGAAGCATAAGGCTAAGGGGGAAGGGAACAAGTAAAAGCTCCCCTCGCTGTGTCCAGAGTAAGTCCAGCCCTAATACAGACCACTACAGTTGCCCTCTGGGTAACCAAGATGCAGTCTCCAGCAGGAAGGGCCCTTTGGCAAATTGCATCTGTTGACAAAGGTCTGGTCCCTAGGACTCCAGTTTTCTTGATGCTTTTCTCTAAACCTCTGAAGTTTACAACTCATGAACAGAGCCCTCCCCCACAACTGATATTTCTTTCCTGGAGCATACAAGGAAAGTGCACCAGATTGTATCCTGAGACCCAACCGCATGCTGGCGGGCAATGGTCCTCTCCATTAACAAATAGTTCCTTTCCTCAGCTCTCTGGTGAGCCAAGTGAGACTACACCCCAGTGAGCCAAGGTCAGAGACTACAGGCAGCTTATTACCTTATTATACATTGTACCATGTATAATCATTACATGACAAGTGGGCACCTCTGCTCTTTCTTGGCAGGGATGGGTAAGCAAGCATCATGGTTATTTTTCTCTGCTTTCCTTTCCTCTTTGCCCTGGATGCACCTGCTTCTTTCCCTTTTCTTGCCTGGCTTTGCGAAACATGCCCATCATCTTCTACACGGCCTCTAATTTGTTCACTGCTGTCTGACCATACGGTATATTATAGGTTCTCCACTTCATTCCTCTTCAACCTAAATAACTTTTGTTTTTGTTTAGTTGTGTCTGACTCTTCATGACCCCATTTGGGATTTTCTTGGCAAAGATACTGGAGTAGTTTGCCATTTCCTTCTCCAGCTCATTTTTCAGATGAGGAAACTGAGGCAAACAGGGTTAAGTGACTTGCCCAGGGTCACACAACTAATAGATATCTGAGGCCAGAGTTAAACTCAGGAAAATGAGTCTTCCTGACTCCAGGCCTGGCACTCTATCACTGTGCCACCTAGCTGCTACTTTGCACAAATGATTAATATAGAGTTGTCAAAACTAACTGTGGAAAGGGAGATAAATATTCCATAAACTATGCCCTGATGCTTCCTTTAAACAGACTGTGCTTGCATTTTTTTTTGTTGGACCTAATCTCTTTTTAGTCATTTAAAAAAAACCCAGGTCAGCTGTTTCTGATTTCCCTGGTTGTTAGTGCACAGCACATTCCCCACCCTACCCCCAGAACTAACCTTGTATTTATTCTATATTGGCTGTTTTCTATATAAGCTGAAACGCTCCCCCCCCCCCGGCCAGATGTGTACTTTGAGGCTGGGGATAGCTTCTTGTTTGTCTTTTGTGCTCCTTGGCCTTATATGATAGGAAGTGGGCACTTTAAAAATGCACGTTGAGTTGAATTGAATTGAATTGCTTATCTCATCCAATATGTCTGCAGGCTCCCAAGCCAGCCTCTCACTGGCTACTCATCTCCTCTTTGTCTGATTAGGGCTAGAAAAGAAATGCAAAGCTAAGTGTTTCCAGAACATTGGGGTATTAAGTACGACATGATAAGAGACCAGGTGAAAATGCCCAGTAGCCCTCCCTCCCCTCTTTGCAGAGGAGCCACCTATGCAAAATAAAGGATTATACAAACTTAGAGAATACTGCAGACATTGCCAGACTCCATTGGTATGTTGGGTGGGTTTGCTGAACTGCACTCTCTCCCATTCTCTCTCTCTCTCTTTCTCTTCTCTCCTCTTTCTCATCCTCTCTCTTCTCTCCCTCATTCTCTCTCTGCTTTTCTCTCTCTCATTCCCTCTCTCTCATTCTCTTTCTCAATTCTCTCTCATTTTCTCTGTCCTCTTTTCTCTGTCTCTCCCTCTCTCCTCTCTTTTTGATTCTCTCTCAGTCTCTCTGTCTCTCTCTGCCTCTTTCTCTCTTTCTTTTTCTGTCTCTCTGTCTCTCTCATGAGGGATGTCTAGAGATGTGTAGGGTATATTTGGAAATGAAGTGGTCAATGCAAAAAGAAAATTAAGTGTCCAGCAGAGATTCTTCAGGAGGCATTGAGGAGGCTTGGGGGAAGTTTTTGTATTTTTCCAAGTGGGAATATTGAAGCAGCAAGAGGCTAATACCCTCCAAATTCTGCTCACTGTTTTGATCTCCTGTGAATTTTCCCATCCTGCTTTGAGGAGGAGTCAAGCCTTAACAGGTGGTGTACCCTTTCCTCCTGTTCTCTCTCTTGTGGAGGTAGCAAGAAAGGCTTTAAGGAAGGAGGGAGGGGAGAGTAGTAAAAATACTGGTGTGAGGACAGCATTCCTGGTGCAGGGAAGTGAGAGCCTATATATAGAATAAAGCTATGTGATTTCAAGAAAGTCACTCTTTGGGCCTCTGTAAAATGAGGGACTTCAATTAGATCATGTCCAAGATCAAATTCAGGTCTGATAACAATAATAAAAGTCATTCACACAGCACTTTGCACTCTACAAATCACTGTCCCCACACTAGTCCAGAGAGGTAGGTCAATTACCAGTATTATGATCTCCAGGTGATACAATGGGTGGAGCACCAGACTGGAATCAGGAAGACCTGAGTTCAAATCCAGCCTCAGACACTTACTAGCTGTGTGACCCTGGGCAAGTCATTTGCCCTCTGTTTTCTTTAGCTTCCTCAACTATAAAAATGGTGATGGCACCTACCTTCCAGGGTTGCTGTGAGGATCCAATAAGATAATATGTGTAAAGTGCTTAGCACAGTGCCTGGTACCAATTAGGCACTTAATAAATGCTTCTTCCCTTCCCTGCCATTTTATAAAGGAGGAAACTAAGGAGTCAGTGGGTTACAGAGGAGAGAGTAATGTTTTTGGAGTCAGAGGACTTGGGTTCAAATCCAACTATTGATACTTTCCACCTATGAGACCTTGGACCAGTCCCCTGGGATTCAATTCCCGTATCTTTAAAATGAAGTGGCTGGATTAGGTGGTCTCTGAGTTTCCTCATCTCTCAAGAACTGTGATCCTGTAAAATCTTGTTTAAATGTCTTTCCCTTGGGGCAGCTAGGTGGCATAGTGAGTAGAGCACGGGCCCTGGAGTCAGGAGGACCTGAGTTCAAATCTAGCCTCAGACACTTGACACACTTACTAGTTGTGTGACCTTGGGTGAGTCACTTAACCCCAATTGCCCTGCCTTCCCCCTCAAAAAAAAAACAAGGTCACACAAATAGCAAGTAGAAGCTGTGAGCAAGAGAGACTACAAGTAGACTGGTGAGTTAAAAACATGAGCAGTATGGAAGGAATAAGCAAGGAAAAAAGAAGACACAGGAGACAGCAGAAGCATGGGACAGGAGGGAGGGAGGGGAAGGGCCAAGGTGCAAAGGAGAGAGTTAAAAGTTCCATTTAGCTGTGAAGGGCGACGGGGTTTGACGGAGAGAAGCCACCTAGGCAGTGTGAAGAGGAGGGAAGGGAAAGGGTGCTTCTAATACAGGTACTTAGCAACCAACATGGAGCAAAAGATGGTGGGAATTGCATGTGCACTAATTTCCATGCCAAGCGCAGTGTTTATCTTTCACCTGTGGCACTGACCCCCCAGTGGGATGAGGGCAAGGTTGAGTTAAAGCACAAGTTGGCAGATGTTGGCAGAAGGCAGGCCCAGGGGGCAGTCCTAGTGTGTGTGTGGGGGGGGGGGGAATGGGGGCAGGGGAGACACACGACTGGGGGGGGGGGGGGGGGGGTGCTACTGATTGATACAATGGTGTGATTCCAATTACAGCCAGGCCTGCCTGAGCTCGAAGGAGTGTGTGGTCTCCTAGCAACCAAGCCCTGCTCCCTACTGGGATTTTTCATCCTAAACACAATAGACCTCTACAGGTTTATTCTGTAAGAGGGATCCTCTCTTCCTTTTGCTCTCTCAAATCCTCCCAATTGACTAATGAAAATGCTGACAAAGCCAAAGAGAATTGGGAAACGGTCCCTGGTTCATGCCAGGCTCCAGTTCATGGATAGTTGCAGATGAGGTAATTAATTCAAGCTCAGGCTCAGTTTGAATCCATTCAAGAAAACAGCTTGAAAGGCTTCTAATCAATCAATATCTCAATGACATTTAGGATCATAGATTATAGGATCACAGATTTCAAGCTGAAGGGACTTTAGAGGCCATAGAGTCATACCTCCTCATTTTAGAGATGAGGAAACTAAGTCCGAGAGAGTCTAACTGGCTTATCCGGGGTTATATAGCAAGTACATATCAGAGGCAGTATTTGAAGTCCAGTTTTCTATCCCCTCTCACATGTCAGCTCTTATAGGAGTATTATCCACCACCCCACCCCCACCCCCACCGTCACCCCCCACCCCCTGCCAAACAACTTCTTGGTTCATCTCTATTTGCTAAATCATACCGCCATTTCATTGAATCACAGACTCTCTGAGTTAGAAGGGATAGAAGACTCGGCCGTCGAGTATAACCTAGACCCAAAGAAGGAATTTCTATGAACATACAATTTTAGTTGTAGAAAAAATTAATCAGCCAGCCAGTCAACAAGCATTTATTAAGTATTTACTATGTGTCAGGCACTGTGCCAAGTGCTAGGGATACAAAAAGAGGCAAAAACAGTTCCTTCCCTCAAGGAGCTTAGATTCTAATGGGGGTGCAACATGTAGACATCACAGGTTATGACTAAAAATTATAGAACATGATAATGTGGGATCAAGAATCAAAACTTCCTACCAGCCAAAGGACCATGGAAAAATCTCTGGAAAGCATAAACAATCTGTAGCATGATAACAAACCATGTGTTGCTCTTGGTCAGTCATTTGGGGTTTTCTTGGCAAAGATACTGGAGCAGTTTGCCATTTCTTTCTCAGTTCATTTTACAGATGAGGAAACTGAGGCAATCAGGGTTAAGTGACTTGTCCAGGGCCATACAGTAAGTATCTGAGGTCAGATTTGAACTCAGGTCTTTCTGACTCCAGGGCTGGCACTGTATCCACTGTACTGCCTAGCTGCCCTTCCAGACCATGTGCAAGAAGCAAAATAAACAACATGTCAAGATCACATATAACAAGATAAGGAAGTAGGTGGGTCACATAATAAGAATGAGAGTTGACATTTTGAGAGTCCTAATAGTACACTGGTACCAATGAGATACTAAAAGAACAAGAGGAAGTTCTCCAGCATGTGAGGCTGATGTTCTACAGATTTATAGGAAAACATGGACAAGAATAAAATAGTACAAGAAGGCATAGAGGATAGAGATCTAAATTGTTAGTAGAGAGGCACTTGCCCTGAGGAAATCATCCATCTATCAACATTTAGAAGGCAAGTGGAATTGTATGGAATAGGGAAACGTTCTAGCATTAGTGTCCAGCAGCATGGTTTACTGGAATAGTTGTTCTTAGAGTCAAGAGTCCTGGGTTCCAATTTCCTGATATTATCTTGGGGAAGTCACAATCTCTCAACCTCAGTTTCTTCATCTGTAAAATTTTTGCTTTGAGTCATTGCTTGCAATTACTATAGAATCACTTGCTCCTTCTTTGGGGACCTGTAAATCTACAATAATTTTTTTATATTTTCTTTGATTTACTCATCTCTCCATCTGCCTTGGGGTTCTATACCAGGGCCAGGCACCACCCCCTGCTGCATTTTTGGGAAGGATGATCAGTCTGACCTCCACCTCCTAGTTTTATGCCCCCCTCCATGGATGTGTAAGGGTCAGAGCCCTGAATCTTCAGGGCTCTCCGTGATATTTCAAGACAATATTAGGGACTTCAGAATCCGTGGTTTGCCATTTGCCATTTGCCATGCCACTCACTGATGCTCACCGGGGATTCCAGGGTCCCCATCCTGAGACTTTCTGACCTCTCCAGGTCTTTCTTGGGGTGGGTGGAGGACTCTCCAATCTTGCTGTTTCTGAATGCAGAGTCTCGCAAGCTACAGGTATCTCTGGACCATCATGCTGGAAAGTTGCAAGTTTATTTACCTGTTCTAGCACAGGTTTTGTGGAAGCCCGATTTCCTATTGCCTATAGGTTTCTATATTTTTATGCAGCTCTGAGATATCCATCTACAATATCTTTTCATCTTGGTAGTCTTTCCTGATGCCCCTGGATGTTAGTGCCTTCTGTCTTTTGTTGAATTTATCCTATATCCATTTACTGTAATTTCTCTTTAGCATTCTTTGTCATTGATTCGATCTGGTACAAATTTCAGGTTTTTGCTGGAGTAGATTTATGGGAGTTATGGCTATTTGGCCCGTGGTCCCCTTAAAAATTAACTCTAAGCCAGGCAAATAAATCTAGCCCATACAACAGGTTAGAAAGCAGCTACAAAACCTTCTCTGCTTTTGCTTTTCAAGCCAGAAGTGGTAGCAGAGAGTCAAGTTCCTTTCTCCAATTCTAGAGGATGCCCAAAGACAATAGCTTTCACTGAGCCTCTTGGCTAATGAGGTCAATTCTCTCTCACACCAGTCAGGCATCATTAGCTGAAGGCTTCTGTTAACTGACTGCTTTTAAGCCAGTGCTCCAACGGAACAACTTTCACCTGCACACTTCCCCTCCTCTTCAATTTTTCTCTTCAAGTTTTTAACTCAGGGTCTTCTTTCATGTTCCTGTTTCCATTTCTTATGTCTTAAGTGAGAGCCTGCTAACTCTGCGAATGATTGTCTATCACTTAAAATAGATATTTATTGACAACAATCACAACTCCTCAAATTCTCCCTATCAAATTGATAAGCCTTTTAAAATCCTATCTCAGTCTCCAAATGTTTATAATTTTTCATTTTTTTTAGTTTTGCCCTCTTTAGTCATAAATATTTATATGTAAATGATCTAAAGTACCATAATCCCTTGCAGCTCTAATCCTTCAACATGGCCCAACGTGTCATTTGGGGTGCTGTATTTCTTTAAACTCACATTTTTTGACTCTAAAATATCAAACTATTTATGCATGAGTGAGGCATTTTCCACATTGTTCAGAACATGATTTGAGTCCTTACATTTATACCACAATTCATTTTCTTTTCAAAACTCCTCAAATCTCATATGAAAGCTGTTTTTTCATATATACATATTGGCAGTTCTTATAATTAAAAGTTATTTTCCCACTTATTCCATGCATTAAAATGTTTATCTGTAGTAGTTCATCAACATCTTACATCCTCTAACAGTTAATATCTTTTCCTTTATGCAAAAATATTTTTCTGTCTTTGCCATCATTAACCTACTCCATATGAAAATGACATACTGCAGGGACAGTGTACTTATATCTGCAACACATGGATAACCAGACATTATAATTTATCATAATAGGTCTACATTAATTCTTTCATGTGGTAAGATGTTATCATACTTTATTATAAAGATAGCAATTGTGGGGTGGAGCCAAGATGGCTATTTGAAAACAGGGACTAGCTTAAGATCTCCCCCAAGTCCCTCGAAACACATGTAAAAATGACTCTAAACAAATTCTAGAGCTACAGAACCCACAAAATAACAGAGGGAAACAAGTCTCCAGCCCAAGATGGCCTGCATGGTCCCTGGGAAGGATCTATCACAGCATGCTGGGAGTGGAGCACAGCCTAGTGTGGGCCACACCAGGACAGACCAGGCCTGGAGTAGACTGGGCAGAGCAGGCCTCAGGGCCCTGAATCACTGAGCTGTGCCAGTTATTAGACTTCTCAACCCACAAAAGCCAAAGATAACTGAGCAGGTCAGTGGGAAAACTGCTGGATCTGGGTAAGAGAAGTGTGCAGTCTGGCCCCAGCCCCAAGGGCGGCAGAGGTGGCTCAGCAACAGCAGCAAGAAGCTCTGATGGCTGCTTCCACAGCTCCAGCAGCAACTGCTTCCAGAACCCCAGGCCCACACGGTGGGAAGAATCAAGTGGCAGATCAGAGCAGGAGTACAGGAAGGGCTTTGCTGGCACAGAGTTAGGCTTCTCTTGCTTTGCCCTGCTTGGATCTGGGTCACAGTCCTGGTTGGCGGTTCTTGGGGGAGGAGAAGTGCTGGTGTGGCACAGTTTGAGGTGACTGTGGAGAGGGAGTTCTCCTGGTAGTTACATGGCAGAAAGGAGAGCTTGCATTAACAGACCAGAACACAGGCCAGGAGAGGAGCATCATACTACCTCAGAACAGAAGCAGCTCTGAAAACAGCAGTGCAAAACCTCTGAAGCTTGGGACAAAGCACTCTCAACTCTAAAAGCAGTCATACCCTGAAAAAAGGCTCAAAATTCAAGTAATTGGCTGGGAAAATGAGCAAGCACCATAAAAGGATTCAGACTTAGACTATAGAATCTTTTTTGGTGACAAGATCAAAACATACAGCCAGAAGAATTCGACAAAGTCACAGATCCTACATCAAAAGACTCCACAAAAAATATGAAGCTGTGGAAGAGCTCAAAAAGGATTTGGAAAAGCAAGTAACAGAAGTAGAGGAAAAATTGGGATGAGAAATGAGAGAGATGCAAGAAAACTGTGAAAAACAAGTCAAAGACTTGCTAAAGGAGACACCCAAAATACTGAAGAAAATAACACCTTAAAAATAGACTAACCCAAATGGCAAAAGAGCTCCAAAAAGTTAATGAGGAGAAGAATGCCTTCAAAGGCAGAATTAGCCAAATGGAAAAGGAGGTATAAAAGACCACTGAAGAAAATACTACCTTAAAAATTAGATTGGAGCAAGTGAAAGCTAGTGACTTTATGAGAAATCAAGAAGTTATAAAACAGAACCAAAAGAAAGAAAAAAATGGAAGACAATGTGAAATATCTCATTGGAAAAACCACTGAACTGGAAAATAGATCCAGGATAGATAATTTAAAAATTATTGGACTACCTGAAAGCCATGATCAAAAAAAGCCTAGACATC
>JAQQSZ010013877.1:0-11653 GCA_028646595.1 Phalanger gymnotis
CACAGGAATTCCAATTGCCCTTGGCTCTTCAATTCCCTCTCTAAATCAGGCCATTTTGCTGACTTGCCTCTCATGGCCTTCTTCTGCTGTGACTTTTTCAGTAGGGTTTCTTCTTCCCATAGCCAGTCTCAGATTGTTTTCTCAGTTGGAGGAGGACCAAACTTATGTTCAGCAGCAAGATTTCCATTCACTTTTGCAAACTGGATCACTTTTAACTTGAATTCAGCACTGTATGAAAATCTTTTCTGAGCCATTTCTGGGCAGAATATGGCAAAACGTAACCTAATATATCGGTAACAAATGCAAAACGATGAGCGCAAAGACAACAAGCAAGAAAAAGCGGGAAATGCAAGTAAAAAAAATCTACAACCACTGTAGAAGACACACCCAGTTTTTAGACCCCAAATTTTTCCAAAAAAAAAGGGTGCATCTTATGCATGGGGAAATATGGTACTTCTCTGGTTACCACTGGAAATTCTGCTGCTGCTGTTCTTCTGGATGACTTGGCCTCTTCACCTCAACTCATGTCAGCCCCCAGAGATTTAGTGGAGACTGGGCACCTCCACAAAAGCCAACCTCCAAGTACTGGTTCTTGTGCTCTGCAGACAAGTACCCCCTCTGGCAGAGAGTACCTGCATGCCCATAACATGGCTCTTCATGAAGGATATTCCTCCTCCACAATTGGCTGACCCCGCCCCCCCCCATCCCCACCCCAGTCCCTGAAGGCACTAACAACTGGTCCTTCCTACACTGTAGCCACCTGTTGTTGGACTCCCTCCCTCCTCCTCTACTGCACCCTGGAGGACTGAGCCACCCCGGGAAAGGGCTGAGGGGTGAGGGTATGTATGTATATATGTGCGTATGTGTGTCTGTACACGAGTTCATGCACGGCAGGGGAAGGCATCACATCAGTCCTTTTTGAGCATAATAAACCATTTGTATAAGCAACAGGTGGCCTGTGAAGTTTCAATTAGGCAGCTAACCCCACAGCCCCAGGTACATTCTTTCCCTTTCTCCCTCCCCAAACAGCCAATTTTGCAATTGTACAGTGACAAGCTAAAGTCTCTTTATTAAAAAAATATTTTAGGGTTGAAGGTGGGCAGACAAGTCTATACATATTTACAAAGTGGGGAAAAGAGGCACCCCTCACAGGTCTAAGGCTGCCAGTGGGTAGGGATGCAGGGGGTACAGGGGCACTGGTTTGAGTACCACTCACTTCTTGGACAACTTTACTTGCTTGTGCTTAGGTGGTGCCCACTTGAGACAAACTGAGTCCACTGTAGGGGAAAAGGAGAAAAAAGTCAAAGATGGGGTTGGCTGGAACATGGGGTAATGGGCCGCCTCTGCCTGCTCCAGGGCAGAAACCACGGGTGGGGAAAAGAAGCAACGATAATCCACCCTGACAGAGAAGTGACAGACTCAGTGCAGAATGAGGTGTGTATGTGTGTGTGTGTATTTATTTTTAACATGGCCAATGGGAGTGTGACTATGCCTATCTGTTACAAGGCATTTTTTTTCCCCAATGGGGTGGAGGGGTAAGAGGAAGAGAAAATATATTTCTGCTCAAAGAAAAGTAAAACTTTTGAAAGCCATCTGGATGTACAGCAGGAAGAATCCTGGATGGGGAGTCAAGAGACTGGGGTTCTAGTTTCAGGTGCCTGCCAGTTCTGACATTCTAAGTTTCCATGAGAGGGAGCCCACGTTTGCATGAGGCCCTGGGCCAAGTTTCAATGAGCCTAAGTAAGAACAAAAGGGCATATTGAGTGAGTGCTTGAGGGGGAGGGAGAACCAGCCTCCTCCAGAGAGCCCAGTACTGCTTGCCACTGGTAGACAGGAGCAGGTAGGACCGGTTTTGTCATCACGAGACAGGGGCCAGCTCAGCTGCAGGGGACATAGGAAGCCTTGTGTGGCCAACAGACAGAAGCCTAGAATCCCCCAGTAAACATGGGCATGTCCAGTTCCACGTTCTTTTTCTGACCACCCCCACCCCGTGGTTTGGGTACCTCCCCGCTACCTGTTATGGGCGGCTTCTTGTACTGGGCACTCTTAAGGTGCTCTTCCACTAGCTTGGGGGTGACACAGATGACATGCTGTCCCTTCCAATATTTGACCATGTTGAGTGACTGGAGAGTGCTGATGATGTCATTTTGGGTGATGCTGGTCATCTGGCTGTGGGAATGAGGGTGGACAGAAGAGCTTAGGGGCTCCCTCTCCACCAGCCCCCGGCATCTTCCATATCCTTGAAAGGACAATAGGGAGGGGGTGGGAAGATGGGGAGGAAAGGACAAGGCCACGTTCCAGTCCATCTGGGGACCTAGAGAGATGGCATGGCACTCGCCCCATCTGCCTCCCTCACCCCCTTCTCTGTCCCTCTGGTGGTGCTGGCGTGGTAGAAATGAACAAGAACGTGGCCATCCTCACCTGAGGTCTTTGATGGACAATGTACCCCGGAAGTCCCTCAAGATCTCCAGCAGGACCCAGGACCAGTAACTTCGATAGCTCAGTTTGCCCAGGTCTGACAGTGGCTTCTCTGGAGAACCCACTGTACTCTCCAACTTCGACAATTCATAACCTTAGAGATGGGTGGGATTGAGGACCCTGGCACTCTCACCCCAGGCATCCTTTCCTCCCTCCCTCCCTTTCCTATCACAGGAAACTCGACTCACTGAAAGCAATGAGGAACTTGCCATAACCTCGGCGCTGATACGGGGGGAGGGTCAGGATACAGGCAACATTATTCCCATCTGGGGACTCCTTCTCCTTCAGGGGCAGGCGGGTAGAGAACTAGTCAGGAAATAGATACTGGACCATCCCAACCTAACACCCATCCCTCCTGTGCCCCAGCTGGCACCTTAGAGAAGTAGCCCACGATGTGGGCCCCCTGTCTGTCCACCTCAGTCAAGATGTAGAAGACAAATGGTTCCACATCAAAGTACAAGGTCTTGTGGTCCAGGAAGAGCTTGGCCAATAGACACAGATTCTGGCAATAAATCTTAAGGGTGAGAAGAAAAGAAAGGAATGGGATTAGGAGTTCCTCCAGGAAACCTCCCTTTTTTATAGAATAACTGCGATTTTCCTGGAATTACAATGAGAGTAGGAGATGCCCTCTGAACCCCTCCAACCCCCACTCCAAACATAAGCCCTCAGCAAATGGAAACCAGTCTCCTTAGGGGATGGTCTCCTGGATGATGCTGATAAAAATAACTGCCACTTACAGTTGGAGCCCCAACAGAATGTAAGTAACCTTGAGGGTAGAAAATCTTAATTTTCTTGTCTTTGCATAATACCTTGAACAAAGTAAATCTTAAGTGTTTGTTAAATTGAATCTGCATAATTTTGAGGGAAACCCTCCCATGCGGACTACCCACCAAAAACCATTTCTTGAGTACCTTGAGGTCTCAAGGACAACACTGGGGAAATCTACCTCTCATTATGAGGGAAAATACTCCTATTTCATCCCAAGGCCCTGGGGCACACCTTATGGTCTTTGCCATCCACCTCATACACCGAGATATTGTTCTTTCGGTAGATTTCCTTGCCAGGTGGCTGTCTCCACTGGCACTGGCCCTGGCAGGGAAGAACAGATGACTTTGACTCTCACAATGGGATTAGCTCCAAAGGTAGCAAGGCAGTCCAGCATTCAAGAGCTTAACAACCCAAACTCCCATAGCAGACTAAAAGTGCAAGAATCCTGAACAGGAGTCACAAGACTTAGTTTGGGATAATTCTATGTGTGACTGCAAGTTGTCTCCTTCTCTGGGACTCGGGTTGTCTATCTATCAAATAAGGAACATAATCTGGAACTGGGGTTTTTAAATTGAGGTCCATGGATAGGGGAGGGAAACGGAGAGGGAGAACAAGATTTTATTTTTATTTTCACTAACTCAAATTTAGCATTTCCTACGATTATTTAAAAACATTATTCTGAGAAGGGGTCCATGAGCTTCACCAGGTAAGGCTACCCAAAGGGTCCAAGACTCACAAAAAGATGAAGAACCTCTGATGGAGGGGGCGGGAGGAACCTCTCTAGGCTGCATTCTAATTTGGATGTTCTGGGCTTCTTTTTCTATCAACTACTTAGGCTCTGACCTAGACCTCTGACCAAGGCACCAGCCTTGTTGCCACAGCCACGCTTCATTTATCTGTCATGTTAGAGAGAGAACTTCTAACTGTCAAAAGATTTGGGGAAAAAAAAGACTTGGGTTCTGGTCCCTGATATCACTAAGGGGACTGGAAAAAATTGAATCCTGAGGTGCCTTTCCCAAACTTGACATTTTGTTATGTATTTTCTCTATCTTACCCACTTCCCCAGTGGCTCTCCTGTCTATCCCAACCCCAAAGGTACTGCATGTGCCCCAAAACACTGATTAAGCAGGCCTTAGTTAGGTCTCACCAAATGGAAACGGTAGCTCTTCTCAAACTTCATGTACTTCAGGCAGTATTCACAGAGCCAAAGTTTGGGCTGTTTCCCATAATCTTCCGGGAATGGGGAGAAGTACCAGGCATCAATCTCATAGTTCCCAATGTGAATCTTGTCCACATACTTAACCTTGGTAATCTGTGGGCAGAGACAGTAAAAGACTAAAGAGAGACACAAGTGAGTGGAGGCTTTCCATGATAACCCTAGGAGAGGGGACGAATTCAAATGATAGGGGAGTGAGAAGAGACCAGACTGACTGGAAGGGGATCCAAGGGTAGGGGTAGTAAAAGACCTGGTCTCCTCCCTCTGCCTGCTTACCGCCTCATGTTCCTTCTCTAGTGCTGCTGTTGTGGGATCCATTTCTGCATAGGTCTAGAAGGGAAATGAAGAGGAGAGAGGGAATAAAAAACACTTTCATCTTATCATACTCCCATCAAATCATGGCTTCCCTTTAAAGCTCACCACAATTTGGACACAATTTGCAAATTATCTTCTACTACTACAGATCTCCATTATCCAACATGGGCCATTCCTATTCCTCTCTGTACCTCTGCCCAAAGTGTGCCTTTCTCCCTCTTCTTTGCCCTCCCATCCTAATCTTGGTTAAGCTTTCAGATTAAGACCCTCTCCTACTTTCCCTTTTCTGACATCCTCTTGCAGAACCAGTCTGGCACCTATTTAATGATACGTTCTCTCTCATCAACGTTATCTGTGCCTGATTATCATTGACCATTTGTCATTTACCACACAGTACTGTTAATTTTACTTATCTTGTGTGCCTTGTCTTATTCTCCAACTAAACTGAGATCTTCCAAGGTAGACAATTGAGACTGAGTCTCACGGACTGAGAATTAAGGATTGGAACAGAACAGAAAGGGATAAAACTGGGCTTTGCTCTCCAGCAGACTCTAGGCATGTGAGTCCCTAGAAAGGCTGCCTCACGGGGAACACCAGTATAAGACGTCCTTCACCCACTACGCTCCTTCTGAACTAGACTACTCACGCTTCCATGACCTCATCCTACCCTCTATGAAATTGGCAAATGCCATTTCCTTCACCCCAAAATAATCTACTACTTCCTCCTCCCACTCCTTTATCTCGTCTGTTGAAATCTGTCTCTTCCTCCAAAGGCAAACATAGATCAGGCGCTACCTCCTCAATGAAATTTCCTGATCCCTTCTAGCTGGAAGTGGTCCAACCTGCCTTAAATCTCTCATGTCTCTGACTTTTCTCATTCACTTAATCAATTGCTGTAAACTGAGTAGAGATCTCATGATCTACACTGTAAACATCCAGTGGGAACTCCTTTTTCATTTCCATGTCTTAAGCACAAAGTACAGGGCCAAGTGCTAATAAACAGCTGTGGAAGTTATCTATTTAACTAAACTTTAGAGCAAAAAGGGGCTTGAGAAGGCTAACTTGGTCACCTCTTTCACATTACAGAGGAAGCAGATGCAGAAAGTTTAAGTGGCCACCCAGTTAACCAATCAGTGGCAAAGCCTAGCAAAGAGCTCCTATATCCTGGTACCCCCTCAGGCCTCCAAAGGTGCTGCAGACCTTCTGCACATGGTTGATCTCATCATGTTTGCGTTTCTGGTTTCGGGTGATCTTGCGCTCAGGCTGCTCTGCCAGCTCACTTAAGTACTTCTCAGAGTTCTTCTGAACAGCTTCTTTCACTGTTTTGGTCAAGGCCAGCCGATTCTTGTCCACCCATTCATCCAGCCGACGGTTAACTGAGAGAGGTGAGAAGTTTAGAGAAGAAAACTCAAGTGTCCCACCCGCCTCCCCATTCCAGGTCCTGTTCTCTGAGGTGCCCAGCTGGTTCTTCCTATCGAGGAAAAAACTGTCCTGTCTCCAGAAAATCGAGGTACTCACAGCCCACGTAATGTACATAGAACTCCTCTCGTCCTTCTTGGTCATTCACACGAGACTGAATCACCTCCGCTGAGTCTATAGAACAAGAAACCTTGAAGTTACCAGGAGGATGAGGCATGATTAGGCAGGTGAGGGCCCTTGGAGATTAAGGACCTTCCCATCCAGTGAAGACAGTTTCTAACTTATCTGGCCCACTTGTGATAATCACCAAACCACTCCTCCCATCTTCCTCTGAGGAACACCCTTCTACTTGTTATAGCTCAGTTAGGAAGCTGCTCCAAATTCTGCCCTCTTAGGCTAAACAGAACAAGTTTAATCCTCCGTCCACATAATTGCCCTTCAAATACTAGAAGAGAGCCATCATTCTCTTAAGTCTTATCTCCTCCAAGCTGAATACCACAAGCTCCTTCAACCCATCTTCTTATGGCCCAGCCTCCAAGTCCTCTTGCTTTCTTGATCATCTTACTCTGAACAAACTCCACTTTGTCAATGTCCTTTATAAAAAACAAGGGCTCTAAAACTGAACATTGTACTATAAATGTGGTCTAGGACAAGGTACAGCAGTTATCGATTCCTTCACTTTCCATTAAATACCAAAAAATGTGCAAAGCATTGTGTTAGTAAGGGGAATCAATACTTGTACACAAAAAAAGGTATAATATGAGGTAAAGTATTGAAAATCAGCACAGGAGAGATCCAGACAAACTGCTTTAGAAAAATGTGATGGAGAGAATATTTTTAGTTGAAGGTGTGAAAGAGGGGAAATAAGGTTAAGGAAGGCTTCATGAAGGCAATGGCACTTGAATAGAGCTTTGAGGTTAATGTGCCGATGTAGTGATGTGAAGAGCAAAAGGACATACTCTAGACATGAGATGGACGGTGAAAATGAACAAACACAACACACAATGAGAACCCAGAAAGGCTACTTGCATTAAGGGATGTTTGGTTAACACAAGACTTGCCCAAAGTCAGACATGTAATACACGTAGCAAGTCCCAGAACTAAACCTAGGTCTTGTGAATCCCAATCTCACTGGAAAGGAGCTACACTGTCATAAGTGTCTGGGAAAAAGCTCAATTGTTTCAGTCTGGATGGAACATAAAAGTATGTGAAAGGAATCAGTACAATAAGGTTGAAAATGTAGATGGGAATCAAATTAGAGAATGCTTTGTATGGCAGGATAAAGAGTTGTATTCAGAGAGGGACCACAGGCCACCACTACGAAGGTTTTTGTTGCTGCTCTTCTTTTTAAAGCAGGGGAATGACATATACCTGTGGATTAGTAAGCTTATTTTGGCAGTTGTGTGAAGGATAAAACCAGAAGCAGTATGGCATAACAGAGAGCTGGCTGGCCTTGGGGCTTTGCACAAGTCACTTAATCTCAGTACTAGAGGGCTATTTTCTTCTTTTTTTTTGGCAGGGTAATTGGGGTTAACTGACTTGCCCAAGGTCACACAGCTAGTAAGTGTGTCAAGTGTGTGAGGCCGCATTTGAACTCAGGTCCTCCTGCCTCCAGGGCTGGTGCTCTACTCACTGCGCCACCTAGCTGCCCCTTGAGGAATATTTTCAAGAATAAAAAACGAAAATAAGTGGAAACTCTTAGGGTAGCATAGATTAAATGCCAGGTCTAGGAGAACCTTTCTTTCTCCTCAACACCGCCGCCCCCCCCCAAAAAAAAACCGTGAAAGAGAAAGGCAAAGACTGCAGACAAATGAGATCCATTAGGAAACAATGGCTAGACCTGAAGTCAGGACGATCTGAGCTCAACTCTGGCCTTAGACAATGTATGACCCTAGGCAAGTCACTTAACCCCTGCCTCAGCTTCTTTGTATGTAATATGGGGATTTATCTCACAGGGCTATTGGGAGTACCAAATGAAATCACATTTGCAAACCGTAGAGCATTATGTACATGGCAGCTTATCATCCAGATAGTTGGTCTTCCTGCCTAAAGGGCTTCCCACCCCAGTTCATCCTTGGCTTGGCTACCAAGGTGGTCTTCTTCAAGTACAGGTCTATGTTACTTACACATACACATACATACACACACACACACACACACACACACGAACTCCAGTGGCTCCTTACGACCCCCAGGATCAAATATAAAATCTCGTTTGGCTCTTAAGGCACTTCACAATGTGGCCTCTAACTCTGCAATTATCTCACATTTATTGTTCCTCTACAATTCAGCAATATCAGGCTTCTTGCTGCTCTTCCACAGGACACCCTATCCTTGACTACATCCCTTTTCACTGATAGTCCCCTATAGCTAGAATGCTCTCCCCCTCTTTCCTTCTGCCTCCTGGCTTTAAGACTCAACTCATATACCACTATCTGCAAGAGGCCTTTTTCAGAAACCCTCCTCCTTACCACTGCCTTCTTCTGAGAATGCCTCCCTCTTACACTGTACATCTCTTGTACACAGTAGTTCGCATGTATTACGTGAATTCCATGAGAACAGGAATATCTCCTGCATTAAGCACAGTGCCTGGTACAAATGAAGCACTTAATAAATGCTTCTTTACAATGAGAAGGCTGTTACAATAGTCTGTGGGAGATGTGACAGACTTGAATTAAGTGTTTGCAAATGTGGAAAGAAAAGATGATGATGCCAACTTAAGGAGAAAGACGCCAAAGATGACTCTGAGGTTTAAATCTTGGAAAAGCGGTAGTACCTCTTCAGATACGGTTTAAGATGGTTTTAATTCTTTCAAAGATGAGGAAACTGCAAGCCCAATGAAATGAAGTGATTCAGCCCAAGGCTACACAGACAGTAAGTGGTGGGCTAGTATTGGAACCCAGGTCTTCTGACTTCAAATTCATCACTTTTTCCACCGCATAGCAATGCCTCCAACATTCATTCATTTCTCAACAAAGTCAGCTTGGCCTTGCTTAAGGGCTGCTGGACACGGAATCAGGAACGAACTGGGTTCAAATGCTGCCTGAAACACCAGCTATTTGACCCTGGGTAAGTCACTTAAACTAAGCCTCTGTTTTTTCACCTGTAAAACGGGATTAACGGTGATAATACCTCGGACTTTTGAGGATAAAATTAGGTAACATGAATAAAAGGACTTTTGCAAACCCTAAAGCCACCTGGAAACGTCGGCTACTTCTCCCTTTCTCTGGAACGTTTTGGCTGCAGGTAGCTTGTACCTCTCTCACCTTTTCCCATTTTAAAGCTCAAGCCAGGCCATCAAACCTCAGCCCTGAAGCTCCTCCCCCCACCCCCCGACCGCGATGCTTTCATCTCCCCGTATGCCCCAGACAGGGGCTCCCCTGGATCAGGTTTCCTTCCCAAATCCAGGACCTCCAGGTCCCAGGAGGAGGGCAGCCCTGCCCCCACTTCCACCCCCACCCCCCAGCGCTACTCCACAGCCCCCGCCCTTACGCCAGGTACTATCCGGACGTCGGCAGAGGTACGTTTCTCCGATCTCCACCGTGACCTCGGGCTCGCCGCGGGCCGGGGCCGGAGGGGAGGCGCGGCCTGGGGGCGGGGAGGTCCCTTCGGCCACTGCTCTCTCCCCGCCCCCGGCCTCGCCCTCCCCCGGGGCTCCGACCGCGGCCGCAGTAGCGGAGCTTGCGGTCGCCATCGAACCGGTCGGAAGTGACGCAAGATTCAGGCACCTCGACGTCCCTCCAAACTTCCGGGTCCTTTACGGCGGAACGCGTCCCTCTAGAACCGTGGGGGAGGCGGAGTCGCGTGACGTAGCGCGCCGCAATTGAGTCGCTGAGAGCACGCCCCCCCCACGCAGGGGCGCGACCCCTCAACGATTGGCAGCCGCGTTTCCCTCCCCCGCCCTCTTTCGTCCGTACGGACATGGACGTGCCAGGCGTTGGCAAGGAAGGACGCCCCCTTCGCTACGTCATGAAGACGGCTCGGTTTCTCCGAGGCTCCACCTGTAGGCGGCCTGAAGTTCAGAGCAGCGGCGGGGAGAGAGGGGATTACGTTCTCATTTTTAACCGGAAACGCTGGAAATGCAGACTGGGTATACCGAGTTGCATTTCCCGTTGCTGGGCAACGACCAAGGATGGCGGTAGCGCTAACTTCTTGCTGGCGCTGGCCTTTTTCCGCTTCAAGAATGGCCCCCACCCCCACCTCCTGTCCTTCGCTCTCATTTTCGAGGTTTATGAAATGCGTTGCCCTCTACTTCCCTGGGAGACACTTCTCCCATTTTACAGATGTGGAGGCCGAGACTTAGAACTGAAACGTCTGATCCAAGGTCCCACAGCTAAACCAGTGGCAGAGCCGGCATTGGGGAAAACTCTAAATCCAAGCCCAGACCTCTCTCCTCCGCTGCCTCTGGGAGAACGGGGTGGTGCCGGCTCAGCTCCCAAAGATCTTAGAGGCTGTGAAAAGGAGAGTTCGGCCCTTGCTGTGGACGGCTGAAAGAAAGGGAGGGAGGGATGAGGGGTCCTTAGAACCTAGGGACCCCTCCTCGGAGAGTTTTTAAATGTTTTAAACAAATTACATAGGGCTAAAAAGGAAATCAAAGTTGTAAGGGGTTTTTCCCCTGCCCAAGTTCATGGACACATTCCTGGCCCACAAATTCATCTGTGGGCTCCAGTTTAAGAACGCCTGGCCTATAAACCTCAACTGAACAGGCCTGAAGAGGGTTAACCTCAAGGAATGGGTCTGTCTGCTCCTGCATAACTCTCTTTTCTAGGTTGTTTTTTTTGTTTTTGTTTTTTGAGGGAGGAAGGCAATTGGGGTTAAGTGACTTGCCCAAGGTCACACAGCTAGATTGACTTCAGGTCCTCCTGACTCCAGGGCCAGGTGCTCTACTCACTGCGCCACCTAGCTGTCCCCACAGGCTGGTCAAACAAAGGAGTCAGGCCATATAGCTCAAATTCATACTTGGATGGTTCAAAGCAACAGGCAACAAGTCTCTTCTCCCCCACTCCCATAAGTTCTCAAGGCCTCCTTTTTTGAGAAGCCTTAGTAATGAGCTGAACTCATAAAACAGGCACTTGGGGGGAGGGGAAGGGGGAAGGTCATAGAAGGATAGGGAGAAGGAAATGAATGACTTTCTGGAGCTCAGGCCATCTGAGCTATAGGTCAGGATTCCCTCTGAACATCCTCCTGAGAGAAAGAAAGACATGTCACAGTTATGAGAGGGAGGGACTGTGTGTGCATGTGTGTACATTCAGGGTAGACAGAGATAGAGATTAGCCCTCGTTAATGAGTCAATAAATCTAGATATAAGAAGCAGAGAATTCCACACCTGTCTAGATTTGACAGATCACGGGAGAGAGTAACACTACATCCCCACATTTCCTCTACTTACTAGTGTCTCACTTGCTTCATTTAAAATCCAGCCTCCTTGCTGCTTCTATCCTATTTTTTCCCTATCCC
>JAQQSZ010013878.1:0-11653 GCA_028646595.1 Phalanger gymnotis
TTTAAAAAAAGAAATATGATGTCTAGGCTCTTTTCTGGTCATGATTTTCAAATAGTCCTATGATTCTTATATTTTTTTTCCTCCTTGATCTGTTTTCCTGGTCAGTTGTTTACACTATGAGGTACCTTACATTTTCTTCTATCTTTTTTCTGTCTTTTGACTTTGTTTTAACATTTCTTTTTGTCTAGTAGAAGGCATTAGTCTTTACTTGGCCCAATCTAATTTTTATGGAGTTTGTTGCTTGGCAAGGTTTTGTATCTATTGTGCCAAGTTGTTAATTCCCTTTCTAATTATTTTCTTTTTCCATAGCTCTCATTTCTTTTCCAATTTTTCCTATAATGCCTTCATGTTGCTTATTTTTTTAAAAAAATTGTAAATTCTTTTTTTTTACTCTTACCTTATCTTTTCCATAAACTCCAGTTCAATTTATGCCCAATCTCTGCTTTCCTTTGACACTTTACTCTTAGATGTTTTTGGAGTCATTCTTTTCTTCTGGGTTTGTGCCTTGAGTGTCTCTGTCACCATAGTAGCATTTATAATAGGATTTTGCACATCTGTGTGCATGTTTGCTCATTCTTCCAGCCTACTTCCTGACTTTAAAATTTATTTTAGAATCAGGGTCTGTGTAGCTCTGGAGGGAAAATCAGGTCTTAGTGTTGCTTTAGGGGAAGGGGAAGAGAGTATTAAGCATTGTGTTATTCCAAAATCTCAGAACTAGCTCAGTCTAGAAAACTTTAAGCTTTCAGTTCTCTCAACATGATCTGAATCAGAACAGTCTGATCATTGCCTTCTTGGTCTGAGTTCTACAAGTTCCTGACTTGGGTTCCAGCTGAAAAAATAGATCTTTGGGCTTGTCTATTTGGAGTTTCAATAGATGACTGCTGGACTCAGCCACCATTAGCCCAATGGAAAGTTCGGCAGGTTGAGTAACAGAATTTCAGGCTCTCCCCTTGGTCTGGGATTCCTATCCTGCTTATTGTCTTCAGGCTTCAGCTTAATCTAGAGCCTAGAACTGAGATCTCTATCCATTCCTGAAGCTCAAGACACACAATGGATGCTTGCTTCTGAATTTTTCCCTTGATCAGCTCATAGCCTAGGACTTGAGACCATTCCTCACCCGGGAACGCTACCCCGAGGTGTAAGTACCTATCTTAACCACCCTGGATCCATAACCTGGGACTAGTAAATGAGGGAGCCGCCAGTTGGCAACTGTTTCTATGCTCTACATGAGTTTTGGGGCTCCTTGTTGGATCTAGAAGAACCTCATCTTGTCCTGATGCACAGCTTCTCCCTGCATTGGAACATTCCATCATTGTACCCCAGGCCAGACCCCATCCCCAGGATCAGTAGATTGTCTGCTTCTCTTTGTCAAACTAGGCTAAAAAATGTTCATGACTTTCTTTCTTGTATTTCCTAGTCAGAATTTAGTCTGGTGTGTTTTCTAGATCTATTTAGAGGAATTTTTAGAGTGAAGCTCCCTGAACTTTTTCCCATTACTTCACTATCGTGGCTCCACCAGATCTCTCCCTAACAACTTCAAAGCAGGTTGAAGTGAAGAGCAACTAAGAGGCAGAAGGCAAAAAATGTCAGGAATGGAGCATAGTGTGAGCACGTGATTTTCTCATTTGGGAAGATAAAAATTGCAGAAGGAAAAGAAGGCAGAAAGGAAAAGCTACCACTTCCTTCAAAAAGTGGTTCCTGTGTAACACACTTCCAGAGCTCTCTACCCCATGGAGGATCTGGAGGAATTTATGAAATCTCAGAGATTCAGGAATTTCTATACCTGATCAGAGACTAGGTCTAATAGTTCTTTGTGCCTTCCACAGAGCCTAGCATATGCTTTGAACATAGGGCTCAATAAACGTTTATTGAGAAATAAGGCTCCAAATCATTAATGAGAGAAATGTTAATCAAGATAAGTCTTAAGTTTCACATCACTCCCAGCAAATTGGCAAAGATAATGAAATATGGGAATCATCAAAGTTGGAGGGGTTGTAGAAAGATGACCCACCAATGCATTGTTAGTGAAGCTGTGAATTGGTCTGATAACCTGGAAAGCACTTTGGAATTATGTGAAGAAAATGACTAAAGTGTCTATCTTCCATTCTCCATATTTTCAAAAGGTTAATGATAGAAAGACCTCATAGAAACCAAAATACTTATAGCTGTTCCTGAGAACTAGGAAAAGACAATTCCCATTGATTAGAGAATGGCAAAATAAGTTGTGGCACTGCTGTTATTGTCATTACATAAATGTAACCAAACATCATTGTTCTGTAAGAAAGAATGAATATGATAAATAGAGAGAAGTATAGAAGATTTGTATGAACTGATGCAAACTGAAGTAAGTAGAACCAGGAAAGCAATGTACACAGTGATTACTATAATGTAAATTGAAAGAACAACAACTAAAAAAATTGAAATTATAATGACCAAGCTTGGCCCAGAGAAAAGATGTGAGAAGGCATCCCTCTGTCCTGTTTGCAGAGGTGTGAGGGACTACAGGTATGGAATACGACAAATAATGCCTGAATTTCTCATTTGTTGGTTAGTTTTGCCAAACTGTTTATTTTTTCTTTTATTCTTTGTTACAATGGATGGCTTTCTGTGTGGGCTAAGTAATGGAAGTCAGATAAATTGGGAAATGTAGATAATATAAAGCTGAAAGATAGCAATAAAATTTATTTTTGAAAGAAGTGTTTGTTGATTGATTAAATAACTTATTTCAAAAAGCAGTTGGTTCTACAAAAACATTCTGTTTCATATAATACATATTTTGTCTGACATCTATTTTAAAGGAAATTTCCTTTCTTCATGCCTTCATTCATTCATCCGACAAATTTTTATTAGGCACTTAACAGAGTACAATACTCTGTGTGAGACTTTGGCTTATTTATGCAAAACTAAATAAGACACGTTATATGGCATAATTAAAAGAACAAAGAACTAGAAGCCAAGTCCTGCCACTTATTGACTATATATATATATATATATATACATACATGTATATGTGTATACATGCATGCATACATACATCACAGGAACTAGTGGCGAAGTGCCTCTGCAATCTGGAAAATCCATGCAAATTTTTTTGGCCCTCCCTTTGTACCAGAGAAGAAGTCTGAATTGTTTCTTTTTCTTTTATGCGGTATTTACAGTATCTTATTGTAAAATGTGGGCTAAACATTTGCTCATAGGCTCTGTGTCATCTATTGGCCTTCACATGTTATCTACAGCTTCCAAAACTCCCAAAATATTTTCTTTTAATTTCTCATGCCAACCTGCGATATATCAAAACCACAATGGGGAAAGTTGTGATGTGGAAGGGATAACTCTGTGTGTGTATGTGTGTGTTTGTATATATGTATGTATACTCTACACACACATATATACATATAGCTATAGGTATCTATACCTACATAGATATCTATATACATCCACATGTGTGTGTGTGTATATACATGCATGTATATACATACTTTTCTATACACACATAAATATATATATATATATATATAGAGAGAGAGAGAGAGAGAGAGAGAGAGAGAGAGATTGTCACCTTGGAGAGGTAGGTAGGTAGATAGATAGATGGATAGATAGATAGATAGATAGATAGATAGATAGATAGATAGATAGATAGATAGGTCTGTACTAGGTCATGCTAGCTTTCTATGTTTTCTTTTCCTAATTCCAACCTTATTTGTAGTTGAGTACAAAACTTGGGGCTTAAGCTTTCATAGTGTTTATTTAAGGGGTTACATTGCTTTCCCAGCTCTCTCTCTACTTCAGTTCCATTAAATTGAGTGTCAGAGAAGACATTTGTCCATCTTTCATAGCTAGTGTATAGTTCCAAAATCTCATAGGCTCAATTCATAGTTCACTCTGTCTGCTTCTCTTAGAGATAGAAACCATCGATGTGAAGAAATATATGTTTCCAAGTCGGCAAAAAATTTACATTTGTTACTTTATTTTCTTCTCTGGAATGCCAGCATGAGAATCAGGAGAATCATTGATTCGATTGCTGCCCCTGGCACTTAACTGTTTTTATTTAACCTATCTAAATGGGGACAATAATACCTATAGTGACTCATGGTGTTATTGCCAGGGTCAGCAGGAGCTAAACTTTAAAGTGCTGTATAAATGTCAGTCATTGTTGTTATGATTAGTCCCTCACTATCCACTATCCTACACACACTGAAGCCCCCCAACTCCACTTGCCCAAAGTAAAAGGTCATCATGGCAGTATCTTGGGGTGAAGAGATGTAAGAAATGAAATGCCAATGCAGCAGAACATCGGGGTGATCATTTGAGTTTGACCTGTGGCCCCAGGAAATGGACTCATTGTCTTGTTGTCTTATAGCCCTTGACTGGTACATTGACTTACAGAGATATTGCTATGCACTCCCTATTTTTAAACCCTTGATTTGTGCCTTTCAGATGGGTCTTATTCAGCTAAGATGTATTGTGTATATTCAGCTGAAAGAGAGGAAAGGTTTTTCTATGGCTCCAGCAATTTGTTTGCCTAGACCTCAACTACAAAATTAACAGGGCAGATTTTGTTGTCCTTTTTGAACTCCAAAGATTACAATAAAATGCTCTAATGAAGTGAGACATAAGCAATAAGAACTAAAGACACTAATAATGAGAAATGGTTGATTTATTTACCGAAGTTGATTTAGTGGCCCCGCTGTATCATTTAGGTTTCAGAATCAGCAAAGAAAATAATTTATAAATTGCTATTCAGCCCAAAGCCCTAGGCTCAAGCAGAGGGTGCGTGTTAGTGTATAGGGAAAGGAAGGTGTGGAAGAGATTGACTACTGGCTGCTTAGTCTTTGATAAAGAAGCCTTTCCTGAAGTAACTAAGCATATCGACCTGGGGAAGATAGTATTGCTGAGTCATCTTATGGGGTGGGATAGAGAAGAGATGGGGATAAGGAAATGATCATCAGTATTGAGATATTTGAAAGACCCTGGGAAGGACTTGGCAACAAATTGGCAAAGCAAACAATGCATGTACAATGAAGACTAAATCTTTCCCTTTTAGACTCCTTTTCACCTTCTCTGCTCTTGAGTAAATCAAATTTATTCACAGATTTAACAAACATTTATATTAAACACCTACTGTATACAGAGCATGATATTAGATGCTAAGAATACACAAGTTAAAAAAGGGGATATTACAAAATCATCTGGGAATCACAAGAGGAGTCAGGGGAGGAGACATAGATTTTGGAGTCACCTGGATGAAGGTGGTAGTTAAAGCCATGGGGGTGAAGGAATTTGCCAAAGCAGAGGGTATGAGGAGAGAATGAAAGGGGGCCAATGACAGACCCTTGAGGGGCACTCATATTAATAAGTTTAAAAGGAGATGAAGAACCAATGATGCAAATTAGAAAGTTAAGAGGAAAACTAGGAGGATGGGGTCCAAGAAGACACAAAAGGAGAACACATCCAGTGTGAAGGAGTCAAAAAACTGCATCAAAAGCATCAGAAAAATCAAGGATGATCGAATCTGGCAAACAGAAAGTTATTTAAGACCTCTAAGAGTAGTTGCAATAGAAGGGGTGAGGACACCCTTTAGATAATGAGGGAATAGAAGCATGCAACACTGACAACTTTCTCAAGAATTTAGCAGTGAAAGGGAAGAGAACAATTCTATGGAATGAAAGGCAAAGAAACTGAGGGTCAGAAAGATTATGTGACTTGAGTAACTTTAAAGATTGAGAGATCTGAGAACATTTACAGGTAAATGGAAAGAAGCCAGTGGAAAAGGAGATACTGAAGATGGTGAAGGAGGAGAAGAGATGGAGATGACTATTGAAAAAGGATCCTGGAGGAGGTGAGAGGAAATAGGATCCAGGGCACAGGTAATGTCTGAGGCTGGCTTTGAACTCAGGTCCTCCTGACTCCAGGGCCAGTGCTCTGGCCACTTGCATCACCGAGGTGCCCCTAATCTAAGTCTTCTCAATCAGTCAATCATCCTAGTATTGATCATTTACTATGTGTCAGGCAATTATGCTAAGCACTGGTGGTATAAGTACAAGAAAGATAGTCTCTCCCTTCAGGGAGCTTCCATTCCAATGGGGAAAATTAATACAAGATGGGAGCTAGAGTGGTATTTTTCAAATTGGGAATCACTCGCTATTGAGCCTCTCTGTTTCCTTTACAATCTCTTGCCTTCTTTTTTAGATTCTCATCGGAATTCACCAACGACTTCTCTGCTGACAGTCCTAAAGAACATCGTCATAACCTGTCTGACAGTGACAGGCTTACTGTTTGTCTTAGTTTTGTTACTGTATATATTTGCTTCACTGTGTATGAAGAGCCAGCCAAGGTGAGGCGGCTTTTAGCACTCGGTTTTGCACAGGTCACATTCTGTATCCCAGACACTGTGGCTAGGGAAGTATGCGACCGTACCAAATCTCACTCTCAAAGCAAACTACTTTTCTTACTGATTTTATTCTGAATACCTCCAAAGTTTTCAACTAACTCATCATGAAAAACATACCTCTTCCTAAAAGCTAGTGGAGATTGGGACCAAAGTGATGTCCTCTGAGGTATGGGCATCTTTGGGAAACTGGTAGGGAAAAACAAGATTTAAAGTCAGAGAGTCTGGGTTCGAATCCTAGCTCTTCTCATTTCTACCTTTGTGACTTTGGCGAAGACATTTCATGCTTCTGAGTTTCAGTTTCTTTTTCTGTAAAATGAGGGGCAGGGCAGTTAAATTAGATAACCTGTGAGGTCCCTTCCAGCCATAAATCCTGTGGTCTTACAATCTAGAAAAGAATTACCACTGGCAAAGGAAGGCACTGAGAGGAGTCCTAGCTATAAGAACATACCCAAGCTAGATGGTCTGTAGAAGGAACCCAGCAAATAGGGGAAGAGACAGTCAGAGTTTTAGTGAGAGAACGGAAGGAGGGAACAAGAAGAAGAGCGTGAGCACGCATATTGATCACCACCAGCTACTAAACAGCAATCAAGCTTTTCTCCTTCTAGGCAGATATGTGCCTTGTTCTCCCCTCTTTGTCTGAGAACACTCATCTCTGAACAGATCTGAGGATGCGATGGAACTTTTTTCCTTGTCTCCACTCAGATTTCATCCCCCTACACTTATTGTCAGAGATCACAGTGGCTTTCAGAGACAAGAAGACTAGGTGGTCACCTACGTTATAAGATCTGAAGCAAGGCTTCTGGGCCCCCAAAATATTTCTCTAAGCCAGGTGCTACAGTGCCTGAAAGTGCACCATTAGAATTTAATTATTACTTTCTATGTGTCCTCTTTGCAAATGTCAATGGCACAGCTGGGAAGAATTGTAGCTGTGGTTTGTCCTTCATTCTGGAAGAGGACCGTGACATCAGGAAGGTGATGCCATGACTTTAAAGTGAATTGGATTTAAGTGAGGTAGGGCCATACAAGGTCACCAGCCTCACTTTCTCCTTCAGAGCCATCTCAGTCCAGTGGCCAGATATAGGTCAGGACAACTAGAGATGGCCCAGGATACAGTGGGACACCTTGACCTTTTTAAGGTAGTCTTTCAGAGTTCTCACTTTGAGAGGGAAGAACAAGTTATTCTGTCACTACCACCTTGGTGTGACTAATAATTGGCATTTCTGCCACACTTCAAAGTTCATGGGATCATAAGGCTGGAAGGGACCTTAGAAGCCATCGTGGACAAACCCTCACTTTGCACATGGGACGCAGAGAGGTTAAGTGCCTTGCCCAGAAACACAGTAAGTTTCTGAGGAAGCATTTGAACCTAGGTCTTCCTGATTCCAAGTTCAGTGTCCTACCCACTATGCCATATTACCTTTCAAGTTTTACAAGACACTTCCCTTACTAATACCATCTGAGGGAGGTATTAGAAGTATTCTTTTCCTTATTTTATAGAAGAGGAAATGGAGACTCAGAAGATCAAGTGACTCGTCCACAGTCACAAAGCTAATAAGTGTCTCTTCACTCCAAGTCTGGCAGTCTTTCCATTATATGATGCTCCTCAAACGAGAGTAATAATTCTGTTTTATGCTCATTGCAGGAGGGATCAGGAAACAAGACAATGTTGAGTGGCTAAGAAAAAGGAGCATGTAAAAAGTCATAATAATAACTAACATTTACATATCACCTATTATGTATCAGGCACTAAGCACTTTACAGGTATCTCATTTGATCCTTACAACAACCTTGGAAAGTAGGTGCTACTATTAGGTCCATTTTACAGAGGAGGAAATGAGGCAAACTGAGGTCAAGTGACTGGACCAAGCGGTAAGTATATGAAAACAGGATTAGAATTCACGTCTTCCTGATCTCAGCCCTGGTACTCTATCCACCTCGAGGTCACACAGTAAAAAGGGAATGAGAAGAGTGGGATCACGGTGAAGAGACACTGTAGCTTTTACACTTTTTCCCAGAAATGACTATGCCATGTTTCTGTACTGCCCTGAAAGGACTTATTCCACGGGAGAATGGCAGTCATGGACAACCCCTCTGCCATCTATCACAGACATGTGATGGGGTGGGGCTGGGGGTGAGGGTTCATAAAGAATTTCTCTGCTACCACTTTAGGGAAAGATGAATTGTTCATCCTCTCTCCCAATTACCTCCAACTACCACCTTCTTACCTGAGTTTTACAAGGATTTGTCCCCAACCTGCAAGTCAGACAGTCAGTGTGATATACAGATGAATATGCATATTTTACCAGTTAGGAAAAACAAGTATCAACTTCTGTGTATTTTATTATAGGGAGCCTCCAATAAACAACACATACAACATTTACATAACTGACGACATGAAGAAAAAATCTGCCTGCATCAAGGAAATATTCTCAGAAAAAACAAGAGAAGACAACGCTAGGTTGAGATCAGATCCCCCGAATTTCCAATATGTACAGTCACAAGGGACTAGTATTAATGAACCTGAAAGCAAAAGGAAATTACTCACTCAGAATTCTAACTACAGTAATAGAAATATTTTTCCTGGGGATGTGATGGAGGGACAGATAATGCCATTGAAGGGACTAATAGTTCCACGTTATGGGAACAAATCGAGAACATACAAAGATTTTGTTTCATCTTCAGAATTAAGTGACTCTGATCAGACCCTATCCCTACCTAAACCAAATAGTTATCAATGGTATGATATTCCAGGTCCTCATCTAACTAAAGAATATATAGAGAAAAAGGATCCCAATAAGGTCAGTGGGTCTCACAAAGAGCCAGACACCTCGAGTCATTCACAACACAAACTAAATAGTCCAGACTGGAGGTGTCAGTATAATGCTTCCCTCGACTCACTGAATTATGCTGAAGAGACCCAGTCTGATATATATCCATCTTCAAATACTACAGAGAACTCAGAACTGGTAGGCAACCCCCGAGGAAAGGGGTCAACATTACTAGGGAATACTAGCTCTGCTAGCTGGCCTTCCCACTCAGATTAGGACAGAGCAATACAAGAGTACAGATTCCCATTTGTCAATGGTCTTCAAGCCAGTCCTTTTACTACCTGAAATCATGGTAGAGCCCCCATAGAATCTTAGAAGTTATGTTTTTCTTTTATAATCTAGCCAAAAAATAAAAATTATTTTTGATATTGGGCACCCACATTCTTTTTTTTTTAATGCTTCAGTTGTCTTTTGATATGGTAATGACAGTTGACAACATGTGAATCAACATTGTTTTTAAAAGCCTAAGAGTAAGGACAGAGCTGCTTGCCTTTCTCCCTCCCACTTAGGTGGGTATGGAGCATGGGCCAGGGGCATTCTGGCATATCCTGGGGCGTCTTGGGTCAACCACAGTCACTGGACCCAGATGGCTCTGGAGGAGAAAGTGAGGCTGGTGACCTTGCACAGCCCTCCCTCACTCAAATCAAAGTCAACCGCAAGTCATGTCATCATTTCCCTGATATCATGGTCCTCTTTGAAAACAAAGGACAGACATAACAACCACCACCTCAGGAGAAGAGTCAGTAGCAAAGATTGCCCCAGGGTATGGTGCGACATCACCCATAAGCTGGATTTAAGCTTGGTCTTAGGTGTGAGAAATCTCAAGAAAATGAGTCAAGAAAATATCGATATTTGCTTCCACAGAAGCACTAATCTAATTTCTAGTTACAATCTGAGAGTAAGAAACAAGCCAAGTCTCTCCTTCCACAATGGAATCAGTACCTTGATGACACCAAATGCTATACGGCATCTGTATTGACGGAGTCTATGAAGCCTAGCCTACCAAAACATTTAGCTTCACGATCTGCTGACATGTGGGCCTAAATAAAGACTATGCACACAGATTCTGCCCCAGGGAGAGTTGTGTTACATAGTTCAAAGTAATATATACATAGACTTGGAAAAAACTTTAGAGGCCACCTACCTTTTAGTTTTATAGATTAGTGAATTAAAGCTTGGGGTAAGTCACTCATCCAAGGTCACACAATGTAAGTGACAGAAGAAGCCTGAGAGTGTTGGCTGACTATAAGCTGGCTCTAAATTGATAGTGTGATTAGGCTGCTTTAAAATTAAATTTAAATAAAATTAAAAATCTAATGTAATCAGAGACTGGATTGAAAGATGTTATAATAGAGGGTATGGAGCCAAGATGGCAGCTGGAAAACAGGGACTTGCATGAGCTCCCCACCAGATCCCTCCAAAAACCTATAAAAATGGCCCTGAACAAATTCTAGAATTGCAGAACCCACAAAATAGCAGAGGGAAACAGGGATCCAGCCCAGGACAGCCTGGATGGTTGCTGGATGAGATCTATTGTGCAAGGAACAGAGGGGAGGGGAGCCCAGCATATGCGGCAGCAGGACCAACCAGACCAGGAGCTGGGCAAAACAGGCCCTAGTGCCCTGAATCAGTGAGCTGTGGCAGTTACCAGACTTCTCAACCTACAAACACCAAAAACAACAGAGAAGGTTAATGGGAAAAGCTGCTGGGGCAGAGTGAAAAGAGTTCGAGGTTCAGCCACCATCCTGGGGCAGTGGTGGTGGTGCAGCTACAGAACTGCAGCTGAAGATGCTTCTGGCCTCAGGCCCACCTGGTGGGAGGAATTAAGTGGCTGATCAGAGCAGGAGTGAAGAGCCTGCTGAAGATCTAAGTCCAGTCCAGGTTGGGGGTTCTTGGGGAGGGAAGAGTCCTGGTGTGGCACAGCTGGCTATAATAGCTCTGAAATCAACAACGCATCCCCCCAAGCTTGGAACGTAGTACTCTTTACTCTACAAGCAGTCATACCCTGATGAAAAACTCAACAGTCAAGTAAGTTGGCTGGGAACATGGCCAGGCAGTGAAAACACACCCAGATTCAGGCTCAGACTTTGGAATCTTTATTTGGTGACAAAGAAGACCAAAACATACAGCCAGAAGAAGTCAACAAAGTCAAAGAGCCTACAACAAAAGCCTCCAAGAAAAACATGAACTCGTCTCAGGCCATGGAAGACCTCAAGGAGGATTTGGAAAAGCAAGTTAGAGAAGTAGAGGAAAAATTGGGAAGAGAAATGAGAAGGATGCAAGAAAACCATGAAAAACAAGTCAATGACTTGTTAAAGGAGACCCAAAAAAATACTGAAAAAAAATATTGAAGGAAACAACACCTTAAAAAATAGACTAACTCAAATGGCAAAAGAGCTCCAAAAAGCCAATGAGGAGAAGAATGCCTTGAAAG
>JAQQSZ010013879.1:0-11653 GCA_028646595.1 Phalanger gymnotis
CCTAACTGAATGTCAGGGGCTGGGCCTCTAGTGGGAGAGAGGGGGAGGCTAATTGATTTGAACAACACCACTCAGCAAATGTCCTTAATGATTCCCAAAGAAGGGTCTCCTCAGAACTCTTCTCCATCTAACCCCTTCATCCGGGGAACGCTGTGGCTCCTTCTAATTGGGAGTCTCCTTCCCTTGGGCCAATGGGACTGACACAGTTTTGCTCTGTTTGGTTTTTTCCCCAGTCCCAGAGCAAGTGTCCGCTTTTGCACAAAGGCCCCACACACACCGGCCTCTATGCAAGAGAAAGAAGGTTTTGGAACACAGGGGTCCATTTCAAAACAAAGTGAGGGAGCCGTCTCTGGCCCCTCCTCCCCAAGTAAACTCTGCTTTCTGAATTCAATCCATCCATTTTTCTTTGGCTCCCAGGACAGCCTCTCCCTTATACTCAGGAGGGAAGCCTGAGCCAAGAGGGCAAAGAAGGAGGGATTCCAATCCCAGTGAGGGAGCAGATGACAAACACTCCCACTGGAGAAAAATAGGAGGAAAAGTCCTTTTCCATCCTTCAGACTGAGCTAAAAAATCATTCTTCCTCTCCTTCTTCTCCCCCACCTCCCCATAAGATTTAGAGACCTCATCAGGTCCAGTCTCCTCATTTTACAGACAGAGAAACTGAGGCCCGGAGAAAAGATTTGTCTTCCCTTGTCTGAGGAGGATTCCTCTGACTGACCTCCATCTACCCCACACTCCCTTTGGCTTATAATTTGTTGCTAAGTCCTACTGATTCTACCTCCCGTCATATCTTTCAGCTACCCCAACCCCTCTGTTCTGCTTCATTATCATCCATTTAGACTCTTCTGATGGGCAGCTACGTGGCGCATGGCTAGAGCACTGGATTTGGAATCAGGAAGACTCATCTTTATGAGTTCAAATACTGCCTCAGACACTTACTAGCTGTGTGACCTTGGGCAAGTCACTTTAACCCTGTTTGCCTCAGTTTCCTCATCTGTCAAATGAGCTGGAAGAGGGAATGACAAACCACTTCAGTATCTCTGCCAAGAAAACCCCAAAAGGGGTTTTGAAGAGTCAGAAACAATTGAACGATAACAACAGACCATTACATCTCTGGACCAGTTTTCCTCCCCACCTCCTGAAATGCATTACTCTTAGCTGCTGGGGTAATGAACTGCCTCCCCCATCACGTCACCCCTCTGTTCAAAAGCTTTCTTTAGCTTGTTCAGTGGTTAAAAGTTTGCATAGTAATCCTGGAATTCAAAGACCATCCTGACTTCCCACAGGACAGGATTTAGACTGGAAGAGATCTCTGAGGTCATTTAACTCCAACCTCCTCATTGTACAGATAAAAAAAACCTGAGACCAGAGAAAGTAAGTAATTTGCGCAAGGTCAGTAAGGAAAAGGAAGTGTGTGTGTGTGTGTGTGTGTGTGTGTGTGTGTGTGTGTCTGTGAATGATGGCACAGTGGATAGAGCATCAGACCTGGAGTTGGGAAGACTCATCTTCCTGAGTTCAAATCCAGCTTCAGACACTTACTAGCTGTGTGACCCTGGGCAAGTCACTTAACCCCGTTTGCCTCAGTTTCTTCATCTGTAAAATGAGCTGGAGAAGGAAATGGCAAACCACTCCAGTATCTCTGCCAAGAAAACCCCAAATGATGTCTCACCGAGTCAGACACAACTGAAAAACGATTCAACAAGGAAAATGAAACAGCACTGTATAGTGGAAAAGATCATTGTTTCTAAATAATCTGGGTTCCAATCTAGCCTTTGCTGTTGTGCTTGTGTGACCTCTTTGGGTAGGTCCCCTAACCCTCCCTTCCCAGGCCCCTCTTCTGTAGTTTTCCTCATCTGTAAAATGAAGGGATTGGTCTAGATGACCTTTGAGGTGCCCTTCAGCTCTAAGCGGTATGATATGAAGTAGCAGAGTCTGGATTTGAACTTGGGTCTTTGGATTCCAAATGTGCTGTCTTTTTACACTTAACCATGCTGTCTATATGCACCCTACCTGTAGAATGAGGAGATATTGAGGGTCCCTTCTAGCCCTAAATAATACTAGCTGACATTTATTAGTCTCCCATGATATCCTTGTTGGCAAGATGGAGCGATGTGGGCTAGATACTAGTACTATTAGACAGACGCAGGATTGGTTGAATGCCTGGAGCCTAGTTCTCCCACACAATACTCCATCTCCCATTTCTGAGCTTTTGCATTGGCTTTCTCACAAGTTTGGAAGATTCTCCCTCCTCACCTCTGCCTTTCGGAAACCCTGGCTTCCTTCAAGACTCGCTTCAAATGCCATCTTCTGCAGGAGACCTTTCCCACATCCTCCAGTTCCCCTTGCTACCAGAGTCTTTCCCTTTAGGGTTACATTAGATCTAATTTATAGTGACCTATTTATTACATACCGTCTCCTCCATTAGAATGTAAGCTCTTTCAGGGTAGGGGCTGTTTTTGTCTCTCTTTGTATCCCAGAATTTAGTACAGGGCTTGCTTGTTGACTGCCTGATCTAAAGTGTAGCCAGTGCTGGACCAATGTTACCTTGGAGAGAAGTCTTTTACCGATTCCTTGAGGGTTCTTGCCTTGTCCCTGTTTGATCCAACACAGTGACAACATAAACACAATGACAGATAAAGGAATTTACATATGATGCAAAGCTGGAGGGATAGCTAAAGAGCTGAGCAAACTGAGGCATGGCGCACATGCACATGTACGTACACGTGCATGTTTGTGTGCAAGAGATTTGCCAATGGCCACCCACTCAGCAGACTAGCCAGAGGCGGAGCTGGGACTCATTAGGGTTCAGAGCCCTGAGAGTTCCCAGAATGCCTCCTTTCGAGCAGACAGACTCATTGTTTGCAAGACCGACCCCAGGAGTTTCTCATTATTCTTTCCTGCGAATTTGAGAAATTAGATTATGGCATGTTGCATCACAGGTTAGGGGCAAAGCAGACAAGGTCCCCTGGCCAATGACAGCCTGGGCACAGCTGTGTCTTTCCCTAGCATCCTGGACTCGGGCCCAACTCTTCCCGCTTCCTCCTCCTCCCCAGGCTTGTTCCCTGTCAAGTCTCCCTGAGCTATCTCCCCATGGAGATGACTATAGCATTCCAAGTAGACATAGTTTAACTGGACTCCATGGTTCCCCTTATTCCTGGGCTTGGCCTGCCTACTTCAAACGGAGCCTTCTTTTGGGGAGCACAGGACTCAGCATTAGAAGGCAAGACTCAGGCTTATGTCCCTCCTTTAACACTCATGCCCTCTGACATTGGAAGGGACCTCGGGGCTTATCTAGCCTGGTAGAGAAGGAGGCCCTTCCACAGCATCCCTGAAAAGTGGTCAGGGAGACCTCCAGAGCAGGAAGACCCTAAGTAATTCCATGTTTGGACAGCCTCAATTGTTAGGAAATTCTTCCTGACGTGGAGTTGAAACCTGCTTCCTTGTAACTTCTGAGAAGAAAAAAATTGGAATCCATTCTCCATATGATAGTAGTCCAAAAGCAGCAATTGTATCCCCTTCTCCTGGATGCCCTGAGATCACATTCTACTTACGCTCTCTGAACCCCACTTTCTTCATCTGTAAAATGGGTATGATAAAATTCGTCCTCTTTATCTTCCAGGACATGTGTGAAGAAAGTGAGAAGTGTGAGTTGTTTAATGTTACTGTAATTATTATCATTCCATTGCTTTATTCCTGTCTCCTTGACCTGTCACGGAATGACAGAATCACAGAATGTCAGAGTTGGAAGGTGATGTCATCAAAAGTACACATCCCTATTATATTTCACAATGTAATAGCAGTTTATTTATATGGTATGTAAAGCTTTGCACAGCGATTTATAGATGTTAATTCATTTCATCTTCACAACAGTCCTGTGAGGTAGTGGCTATTATTATTTCTGCTTTACAGATGAGAAAACTGAGGCAGATAGAAATTAAGTGCCTTGCCCAGAGTCACACAGCTAATGAGTGAGGGTGGATTTGAACTCAGGTTTTCCAGGTCCAGTGCCCCCTAGTTGCTTCACCCCTTTGAGTCAGGTAGTGTGAATATCTTCACCCCCATTTTATAGATAAGGAGACTGAGGCTGGGGAATCAGAACCATTTTGTCGAAGGTCAGACAGCTGGAGGAGCCACCCAGGTCTTTTGACTCATCTCTAAGCAACGTTTCCACCTCAACACCTCCTTGAAAATGAGAAAACTCTGCCTTGAGGAGTCAGACTCTTAGACCAGAACTCAGCCAAAAGGTTCCTTAGGACGGAAAAGTCGGAGCTGGAAGACACCTTGGGGATCATTCTTGTCCGATGCTCTCATCTGTAAGAGGAGGACGATGAGACTTCCTGCTTGGCAAAAGGGCCTGAATAAATGCTTGTGGACTAATCAATGTTTCTAATCCAGGTTCGCCCAGGAAGTGAATGATAGAGCTGGGAGCAGAAGCTAGGTTACCCATCCCTTATCCTTAGAGTGGTTCTTAGAGAGGCGGCTAGGTGGCTCAGTGGATAGAGCGCTGGGCCTGCATCATTGCTACGGTCTTGGCTATATCTTTTGTCTGCCTCTGACCCTTCTTAGCCGTATGGTCTTGGGCAAGTAAGTCACTTCCTGCCCCCCACCCCCACCCGCAGTATCTTCATCTGTAAAATGGGAGGAAGGGAGGGAAGGGACAAACATTGATTATGCGTCTTCGATATGACAGGCACCAAGACAAGTGCTTTTTACAAATAGTGTCTTGTTTGAAGCTCACAACAGACTTGGGAGATAGGTGCTATCATTACCACCATCTTACACCTGAGGAAATTTGGGCAGAACGATGTTAAGTGATGTGCCCAGGGTTACACAGCTAGTAAGTGAGGATGGATTTGAACTCAGGTCTTCCTGACTCCATGCGCAGCTCCTAGCTGCCTCATCAAGTGGACACAGTACTACTGGCCCGCCCTTCCTCACTAGGTCTTATGAGGGTAGGGCTTTGTAAGCTGGAAAGCATTAGAGAAATGTGAATCCTCACAATCCTAGATGATGACAAACTTCCTCTGGCTATTGCCTGCCGCCAGATTCTGCCCTTCCCAGGAGGGAAGATCCATTCATCGCCTGACTTCTAAGATATTTGCCTGCTGTCCTTGGTTCCAGCTCCCTAATCAGTCAGTCAGCTAACAGCATCTATTAAGCATCTACCATGTGCCAGACACTGTGCTAAGGAATATAAAGGATAGGGATACAGGATATAGGTTATATCGATACAGGATTGCTAAGGATGTAAAGGAAGGCAAAAGACTGTCCCTGCCTCATGGAACATCTGGTCTAATGCTGTCTGTCTACTTACATAAACGTCTTGATCTTGCCTCTGGCTCCTCAAACTGGTCTGCGTCATTCATTCAATATTCCACAAGCATTTATTAAGCACCTAAAATGTGCTTATTTCTATAGTAGGTCTTGGAAATAAAAAAAACAAAATTATTCTTATAATTCTATATTCTTACAGAAATATATTCTTATATATTCTTATAGCTTATATTCTATCCAGAGGAAACAACATGTATATAGATAACACAATATAAAATATGCCTAAAATGAATCATTTCCACTGGGGTAGAAAGAGGATACTAAGCATTGTGGGAATCAGGAAGGGTCTCTTTCCAATAAGAGATGGCCCCTGTGTTGAACCTTAAAGGGAGCTAGGGATGCCAAGGGGCAGAGGTAAAGTGAGGGAGTGAATTTCAAGCATGAAAGACCACTAGGCACTATGGGTACAATTGGACAACATCTGAGGGCCCTTTAGCTTGGAGATGCCCCTGACTAGTACTAGAAGCAGAGACTAATGGAAACCGTCAGCCTTCTAATTTTAGATACATTGAATCAGAGGCTCAGAGTGGAGGGGTGACCAGCCCCAAATCACACAGCAAATAATTAGTAATTAGTAGAAATGGAATTAGAACCTAGGTCCCTGGCCCTGTCTTGATTGTCAAAATAACGTATACATGTGTATATACTTATAGGAGGTATTTGCTATCTTGTTCTTTAACTGCCCATACAATAATTTAGCATCCTTGAATTCTATCCTGTCCTGAATTTTTTTTTTTGACATTTGTGAGTTCTAGCTTGGTCAACTGTGAGATCTCTAAGGGCAGGCCCTCTGATCTGTCCTTCCTCTGTCTCCCCCAGCCTGGGAGCACGTTGAGGGTAGGCCTCTGATCTACTCCTATTCTGTCTGTCCCAGAGTGAGAACACTCTTGAGTGCAGGTACCCTGGTGTGTCCTTTCTGTGTCTTCTCCAGCCTGGGAGCCCTTTCAAGGTAGGGCTTGGGTCTGTTCTTCCTCTGACTCTCCCATACTTGGAGTACCCTCTGGGCAGGTCCCATTCTTTCTCTCTCCCCACTCTTGGGAGCTCTCTGAGATCAGGCCCCCAGTCTACCCCTCCTCTTTCTCCCCCAGTCTAGGAGCTCTCTGAGGACAGGCCCCCAGTCTGTCCCTCTTCTGTGTCCCCCAGCCTGGGAGGTGTCTGAGGGCAGGTTCCCAATCTGTCCCTCCTCTGTCTCCCCCAGACTGGGAGTTCTCTGAGGGCAGGCCCCCAGTCTGTCCCTCCTCTGTCTCCCCCAGACTGGGAGTTCTCTGAGGACAGGCCCCCAGTCTGTCCCTCTTTTGTCTCTCCCAGCCGGGAAGTCTCCGAGGACAGGCCCCCAGTCTGTCCCTCTTCCTAGCTCCTCACCTGGTATAGCTAAGCAGAGCTGCTCTTACATATGAGCTTAGCAGGAATATAAGTTAAAATGCTGACAATGACTTTCCATGTTTTCCAATCCAACCTTTTCCTTTGAGGGAAGAGGAAATGGGAAGGGGGAGGGGGTCAAGAGATATGAAGAGGCTTGCTGAGCTAAGCTTCAAACATTAGGCAGAGCCAGGCCTCAGACAGGCTTACTGTCTGGATAAATCAGTTTTCCCAGAATCCTGAAAAGGACTTCAGAGACCATCCAGTCCATTGTACCCTTGAATTTGAACAACCTGTCAGCTTCCAGCTATTTTTTTCTGGGTCTCCTTCAAGCTTTGTTCTGGGTAATTAGCCCTTGAGAGATCAGAGGGCCCAGAATGTCTTCAGGGCCCAGCACACAGTAGGTGCTTAATAGATGTTAATTGAATTTGAATTTGGAGATGGAAGGGTCCTTTAGAGCAATTAACCTTTTGTGTCACAGACTTCTCTGGCAGTCTGATGAAGCCTACGGACTCCTCCTCAGAATCACAGTTTTAAATGAATAAAATAAAATTCATAGGATTACAAAGAAAACCAAAGGTTAGTGAAAATAAAGATGTCATTTTTTTTTTCACCCATACAAGTTTACAGACCCTTTGAAATCTCTCCATCCACCCATGGATCCCAGGTTAAGAACTCCTTGCTTTAGAGCTTCTGGAAGAGGTTCCTAAGTCCCAGCAGGCCGCTCCCCACCCCCTACCCCCTTGGCTCTTGGCTCCTGGCCCCAGGATGGCAGGCTTCCTAAGCCTCCGAATGGCTGGAGATGTGATCCATGTGGGGGCTTGCTGGCTCTGTTCGTCAGCCGCCTGTTAATCAGCACCATCTGTCCCTGGTTCAGTATGACTGAACTGGGCCCGGGAACCTCCAGGCCCAGGCCCCCTTATTCCCATGAGCTCAGAGTTCACACGACCAACTGAGCCTGGTTCTGTTTATAAAATCTCCCAGGCCAGTGACGCTGGACTTTGGTGTATACTCCTCCCCCAGGGCCACAGGCACGGGCCAGGATGCCGGCCAGGCGATTGTGATTCGGCAGCACCATGGGACCGGACAGCCGATTGTTCCATCCGGGAGAGCAGAGCAGAAACAATGAGGCCTTTGAGTGGGGAAGCAAATCAGGCCCCCACCCCAGAGCCAGCTTGGCCCAGCCCAGCCTGGCCAGGCTCGGCTTACTCAGGGGGCGGCGGTGGGTCCACGGCAGAGCAAAGGGACTGGATGCAGCTCAACTTCTGAGCGGGCAATGGGGTAGGTGCCAGGCAGGGAGGCAGGGAGCCCTCTGGGAAACAAGTGGGTGGGCTAGACTGGACCGTGGACTTGTAGCTGAGTACATTTTGCCAGCAGTGTTAATGTACCTTGGGGGCAGGGGGTGAGGGGTGAGGGAAGGGATACTGAGGACAGGGACAGAGTTTGTCTCCAACCATTGTAGATGCCAGGTTAGCATGACCTAGGCACCAGGCCAGAAGCACTTGGTCCTTCCTCTGTGAATGCCCCTTTTCCCTTCCCGTCTTCCTAAAAGGGCTAGGTTCTCCATTCTGAAAGTGGTGCTTATTTGGGAGACTGGGTTCCCATCAGAAAAGTTTCTGTACAGAAGGCATGGAAATGGGACTCAGTTTCCTAATCCGTCAAACAGGAATGATGATAGACTTTCAGAGCTGGACAAGATCTTCTCGGCTCCTCATTCTCCTCACCCTACATATCTAACCAGTCTCCCTATCTTCCCGGTTCTACCTCCCAAACATCTCTTGCATCCATCCCCTGCTCACTACTTACACAGCCACCGCCCTCATTTGGGGGTTCACCACTTCTTGGCTAGACTGTTTTGATAGCCTCCCAGTAGGGCTCTTTGCCTCAAGCCTCTCCTACTTCCAGCACATCCTCCACATGTCTTCCAAAGTGATTTTTCTAGAGTGAAAATCTGATCATATCATAGCCTTTACGGATAAGATCCAACGACTTCCTGTGGTCTCTAGGATCAAATTAACCCCCTCTGTTTAATGTTGAAGGCCCTTTTACGACCAGGCCCCAAAACCAACTTTCCAGCTGGATTATTCATATCCCCCCTTCCTGCACTCTAGCTGCACTAGTCCCCCATGATACTCCCACTCAGAGTGTCTCATTTATCCTCTGAGGTACCTTTTGCCCTTCCCCACCTCTCTGCCTGTTGTCTGCCATGGTCACAGCAGGTAAGTGGGCCCATGGCCTTGTAAAAGACAGTGAGGGCAGAGGGGATAAGGGAGATGTGACTGGTCCTAGAGGATGGGCCAAGAGCCTTGCTAGAGTCAGCTCAATCCTGAGCAGTGGGGGAGGAATGGCTTTCCACCTTTGGAGGGAGTTTTAGAGATGGATGAGGCTGATGGCAGGGATATGGAGGTGGTATCCGGCTTGTAGCCAGAAGAACTCAGCAGCAGGCCTTCATCTGGAGAACTTCTCTGAGCCTACCTCCAGCTCCTCACTCCTAACTGCCAGCCTGTGACACAGTTACTTTCTGTTAGAGATGAGATGCTGCTCACCCAGAAAGTTACTTTTCTAATCTGGCTAGGTCTCGATGAATGCAGATAATGAGTGCCGTGAAGTGGTCCCATGCATTCAAATTTGCACTATTTGAAGTTAAAATTATGTAAAATATAGTAACTGGTTCTATCCCAATGGAAATATGCAGCATGAATTTAAGTAATACCACTACTTCAGAGGATGCATTTTTTTGCACTAATTGGGACTTAGCTGTACTTCAGAAAGGACCCATGGAATCATTGGTATGGATTCTTCTCTGTCAACCCAGATCCCAACCCCTTCAGGCAGATCAGCCGCTTTCATGACCATCTGGAGGTCCCCTCACTCTCTACAAACTGAGCTCTGGAGACCTTAAGGGGTCTTCCATGCCAAGATGATCGAGGCCTCAGAACTTGGCTTAAGATGCTGAGAATTGTTGGGTTGTGAAGAAAATCTTTGGTTTGGGGGGTTATTTTTGCCTTTTCACAAGAAGACACACCACTGCTGTGAGTGTCTGACCCTGGGTCACTGGCTCTCCAGGGACTGGCCAGCTCTGGGAATCAACAACGTTGCCCTGGGCACTTGGACATTCATTTGACTGGAGGCTCTGCTGGCTGATACCCTCCGAGGGGGTGAGATTTTGCCAAGGAACGGCATGTTTCGTTTTTGTTTTGTTTTGGGTTTTTCCTTTTTTTTTTTTTTGCTCATTCAAAGAAACTCTGCTTGATTTTGACAAAAGGCTCTAACTCAGGGCCAACTGGAAAGAGAAACCAAGGGAAATAGGGCTGTTCTGCCTGTCCATCACCTTCCTTCTGCCCCTTAACACTTCCTTTTTGTCTCCTTTTGTCTCCCTTGTACTCTCTTTCTGCTTTTCCCCCATTCCTAGGGTCAGGGCTTAGGAGAGACCCAGCAATTGGATCATTCAAGAGCTTATATCGGACCTTAATCTAGGCCCAGGGCTTGGGCCATGAGCAAATTGAGGGCTCAGTCTGGGTCCAAGGTTGGAGTTCAGTTTAGGACAAAAGTCATTCCTTAGGCCATGACCCAGATCAGGACTCAGTCTGGCATTAAGGTCATCTATCACTTAGACCATGGCTTAGGTCAAGGCTTCGTCTAGAGCCAGGGTCAGGTCTAAGCTTAAGATTCAGAGCCTGGCATTAGCTCAGGGCAGGAATCAGGGCTCAATTCAGAGCCTAGTCGAGGCTTAGTCTGGGGCCAGAGTCGGGGCTTCATTTATGATCAAAGACATGAATGGGTCGGTGTGGTGCGGTGGATAGATCCCTAGTCTTGGAGTCAGAAAGATCTGAGTTCAAATCTTGCCTCAGATGCTAGTTGTGTGACTCTAGGACAAATCACTTAACCTCCTAGACCTAATTTCTGCATCTGCAAAATGGAGACAATAATATTGACCTAAAGGGTTGTTATGAAATTCAAATGAGATAATCGAGGAATTATCCCAGATTCCTCACTCTCTCTCAGCTCCCCCAAACCCCTATATCTAATCTGTTACCAGAGACTGTTGACTTTACCTTTATAGCATCTCTCAAATGGGTTGCTAGGGGCAGCTAGGTGGCACACCAGCCTCAGAATTAGGAGGACCTAAATTCAAATCCAGCGTCAGATACTTGACACACTTACTAGCTGTGTGACCTTGGGCAAGTCACTTAACCCCAATTGTCCTGCCTTCCTCCCTGCAAAAAAAAAAAAATCAAATACGTCCCCTTCTCTCCTCTGACTCTGCCGTTACTGTAGGACAGACGGACCCTTATCACCTCACACCCTGATTCCTACGCTAGCCTGCTGGTGGGTCTTCCTGTTTCAAATTGTTGCTCACTCCAATACATTCTCCATTCAGTTACTAAAACGATTTTCCTAAAGTGCAGGTCTGACCATTTCACTCTTCTACTCCATAAACTCTGATAGCTTCTATTGCCTCCAGGAGCAAAAATAAAATGCTCTGTTTGACATTCGAAGCCCTTTGTGACCTAGCCCCCTCCTACCTCTCCAGTCTTCTTACTCCCCAACACATGCTCTTTGGTTCAGTGGCACTGGTCTCCTGGCTGTTCCATGAACTGACTCCAGGCATTTTCTCTGGTTGTTCCCCCTTGCTTGGAATGCTCTCTTTCTTCTGCTCCTAATACTGACCTCTCTGGCTTCCTTTAAGTTCCAAATAAAATGGTACCTTCTATAGGAATCCTCCCCCAACCCTTCTTAATTCTAGTGCCTTCCCTCTGTTCATCATTTCCCATTTACCCTGTATAGACATAGCTTGGAGACATTGTGAGTTTGGTTCTAGACCACCAAAATAAAGCGACAATTACAACAAGACAAGCCATACGCATTTTCTGGTTTCCCAGTGTGTATAAAAGTTGTGTTTATACTATACTATAATATATTAAGCGTGCGATTGTATTATGTCTAGAATCAAAAAGTA